>VZTL01019534.1:0-45226 GCA_013400535.1 Scopus umbretta | reverse complement strand
TTTTTTTTTTTAGCTTTTCACCAAGCTTATTGGGTCAAGATTCTTAATTTCCTGCTCTTCTGTTCCATTCTGTTGTTACTTCAGACACCCAAGTCTCACAAAGGAAGACCAACAGAGACTTGTCTTTCCATATACGCATGTGTAGCAATGCCCATGTGTCATATGGACGCTGTTGATGTTGAGATCCACAAAAGGATTTAAATTCCTCCAGCTGAAAAGCAGCAGCTACATTTAATCCATAAAAACACCTTTACTTCATTGTCACCAATGTCATGAATCTACAATGGTGGTAGTCTAAAGAGTATGTTCTAGACAAAAAGAAAAATGGTACTTATTTGTAATCATATTTCAAGTAGTCATTGTTAAATAATAAACTATTACATAATTATGCAATGCCCTCTTCTCAGAGTATTTTCATTCTGCTATTCCACAATCATTTTATTCCCATCCAAGTAGCAGTGAAGATATGTAAAGAAAAATTTCAGGTGTGCTTCAGTAATATGATAAATTGTCTAAGAGACCTGAAACTTTTGCTGTAATCGGGACACTTTCAAATCCTTTATGTTGCTGTAGCAATACTGTCTTTAAACTATAAGTTCACTATTTGTTAGCATCTGTTTCCTATACGAAAGGCATTTTAAAATCCAGAAGAGCAAACTGTGAATGGTCACAAGAGCCTTTGTAACTCCACAAATGTTAAATTGTTTTCTGGTGACCATTGCAATGGTTTTCTGTCACAAGCTCACCCAAGCTAGCTGGTGTTGTGCAGTACCTGCAAGCTTAGAAGTAAACCTGTTAGGAAACAAAGTCCTCTTCAATCCTGCACACCCAGGAGGAGCGGCTGTTTCTGGACAGCTCCACCATCATTGTGTCAGTGGAAATTCCTCCTTCACTCCCCATCTGCCCAAAACAAACTGCTTTTTTATTAGGAAATACTCTTTCTTGGGAGTTTTATTGCAGCCTGGCAGACTTAAGCTTGTCTCAGACCATCTGTAAACCCACCAGGTAGGGGCCATAGGTTTTGATGTGTGCAGCTGAACTGCCTCACCAAGGAGCCAAAGGAGATGGCTCCCTCAGGAGTTACTGCTGGCAGGGTGAGCTGGGACATCCACATCCAGTGTCATGTGGAGATGCTTAAAAGCAGTTTGACTGTGTCTCTGCAGGGCTGTGCTTGAGGTACAACCCCTTGCCCCATGGCAGGGGATAAGCAGCCATATTCAGTGGCTACTGAGGGCTTCATTCTGCCACTGTGAAGCAGATCTTTCTACTGAGGTCCACAGCTGTTTGTCAGATCCAAAGTAGAAAATCAGGCTTCAGCAGTCCTTGCAGCCTTGAACAGGATGTGGGGCTGCCCTCCTTCCTCTGAACAACCAGTGAAGACCAAGGTGATGTGAGAGCTCAGTCTTGCCTTCCTGAAATTCCCAGCTGCCCAGAATATCTCCTGCACTTGGCTTCAGTTAAGCAGTGAAGTAGCTGCTCCATGGCCACCTTCCTATATTTTGGTCCTGTGCTGCTTCAGCAATGGGAGGGAGGACAACTCCCGGAACCTCAGCAGCAAAGGTTTGTAAGCCATCCTCAGCACCAAATACCAAGCTCCCTGCATGTATCTCCACTATTCTTTCCCTGCTAGTTTTCTTCTGTATATTTACTACATCTGTTTACTTTGTTGTGTTTTCTGGCCCTCATTCCCTCCCCCCCCCGCCTTTCATTTGCTCCTCGTCAGAAATGTCTAACTCACCAAGGGGGAACAGATTCCTGCTTCCAATATACCAACACTTGAGCAGCTAAAATCCCTTTGAGATCCTAGATCTCAAAACAGGTTTCAGCCTCCGGGAACTGACTTCTTTGACTGGAAAGCTCCCATGGCATGTCACTTATAATGGTGCCATTCCCTGTTCTCTGCAAACTAGCTGTCTACAAATAGTTTTGCTCACCTGTGCCACATATTTATAAAGAATTTTCACAGGCAGAGTCTGTAAGACATGGTTTCCTGGCACTTACTCAGCTATTAGGCATAATGAAATCCAAACTGTTTATTAGCTCATCCACTATCTCAGCTATCCAGAAAGCTAGCTCAAATTCCAGATGTCCAATTTGCAAACCTAACTTTCCCAACTGTTGGACGAATGCACGTTTCCCTGTCACTGTCTCCATTTGAGACCAATTAGTTGGTTCACTGTTGGACAGTCTACTCCTTACTGTTTTTAGCATGTCTGCTCTATTAATGGTTAACCTTGAGGCAGTGTCCACTTTTTCCATGCATTTCACAGACACCAGTAGATGGTTTGTAGCCAGTCTCCTCCTTCTGTTGTTCAACTGTAAGGATCTAAACAAAAACCTGGGGCCTCATTTGTGTACTTCTGGGCTTCACTGACATAATGTGGTGTCCTTGCAACTCTCAGACTGGGAAAGAGGCCTTTTACTAGGCTCTTGTGATGTTTTGTTTTGGCCCAGCCTCCTATTATAACAAGTTGATGTTTTATAGCGAACTTTTTCACTGTACCAGCACTTAATTCAACTGCTTTCTTTAGTTTTTGCATTATTGCCAACTTCTTTTGTTTTACAAACCAAATCTATCACTTTTTCTAATTGTTCAAAAATGCCACGGACCAGACTAGAGTCACCTTTTCCATTTGACATATCTGTGCTTACAGGGTTCATGGCAATTAATGTCCATCTTTCTTGCTAGCAGCTGCTTCCTTTCCTGGTTGGCTGCTGCAGAGAAAAACTCAAATGGTGGGGCAAATTCCCCAAGCCCTTGGGGTGTCTGATTTCCTTTTGCTGATCTGGCCCTGCAAGTTGAAGTCCAGCTAAATGTGTATAAGTTGTTCCACTGTCCATTTATCCTGGGAGTCCTTGTTTGCACTGGGTTATGCCAAGAACAGGTCTCGTCTGGTCTTCGGCCAGGCCAGAGGATTCAGCTTTCCCCTTGCTGCTAATTCTGTGATCTGGCTCATTCTGCCTGATGGCTGCCTGCACACCACATCTCAACAGCTCCTGCAAACTTGGAGCACTTGGTTGTCTGTTGTGGGCTGCTCTGTAGCATGGACAGAGCTGGCATGCATGGGCTGGCTGCTGGAAACCTCTCTTATTTCTCTTCCTAGCCACTCACTTGGGTGAGACGCTGAGCAGAGCCAAGAAGCCTGTCGGGGAGTTTTCCCTCAAAGAAATCAAGTTTTGCATTATTTGAACTGGACAATCTCTTCTCTCCCTGATTAGTCTCTGAGGGTTACAAATGGAGTCGAAAATAGTTTTACTGAGGTCATTTGGCTAACCCATTTGTGCAGCCAGGTGGCTAAGTGAGGTCTGTTCTGACCTCTGCCCCTTTCATTGCTTTCTCAACACAGTTTCTGAGATCTGTCAGTCCTTGCTGCTGCTCACAGCTATTAGCAGGTTTTGGGTTGTCAAGACACCTTTGAGTCTCCCTGGCTCCATGGAAATCCTCCTCGTTCAGAGCAGACAGGTCTCTGCTTTCAGCTATGGGGCTTCCCAGTCTGGCTAGACATTCTGTAGCTGTTGCTCCAAAAGCAATTTTTTCTCCGTCTACAAGTCATATCTCTACCATTATCAAGAGACTTGTGGATGCTTCTTCCTTCTTTATTTGATGTTTTCTCCTTTAATGATGCCTCATACTGCTGGCTGTAGGTCAAGGGAGACTTTTTTTGCCAGGGAGGGCTTGAATGAGCTCAAATGTGCTGAGGCATGCCCCAGCCCTCTCTCAGCACCACACTGGCAACACAGGTAGCACTGACAGCCACATGGCTGGTGTGGGACAGCTCTGTCCTTCCACCACTTGGCACCGTAGAGTTAAAAGGGTTTGAGGCTGGATGGGGAGAGGAGCACTGGGGAGAGAAGGAGGCATGAGCACTGCGGAGGGTGAGATGAAGGAGGGATGAAGGTAGAGCAAGGACTTTGGTTGCCCACAGGCTCAGCAGGATGCAGCTGCAGATTAGATGTAGCCTGTGATCCCCATGCTTCCCACTTGGCTTTCAGATTTGCTTCCACCATGGTTGATTTTGGTGGCATCTCCATTACCCTATCTCTCTTGAGCATGTGCACATACAGTTTCTCCTTCTGGAGCCTGGCTCTTGCTCCTGACATGCACAGCAATGCTTCATACTCCAGTTCGCTTGCCAAAATTCAGAATGCTGCGGGATGTGTTGATTAGGAGATGAAGGTGATGATAGACTCAGGCTTCTTTACTATGGTCCTCTGTCTACAAGGAATGTGCAATGTGTGGTGTGCCCAGACACAGGACGAATTAGGAGCTGTTTTTTCATGTTACAATTGTCTTTTAATCAGCTTAGCCAAAATCTCTCTCCTCCCCCACCCTGCCTCTGTTCTTGGAGCTGTAATCCTAATGTTTGTTAAGGCTGTGTCCTTGGCTTCTCTAATGCGCTCTGCCTTCTTTCCATAAACACACAAAAATGATAACCAGTGAGATACAAGACACCTGTAAGTAGAGGTAATTTCTTTATATTATTTATGCAGGAATGCATGTCTCTGCATGGAGGCCACTTTGTTTTTTCTGGCTGCACAAAGCATCTTGAAGATTTATGTTTCTTGCATTTATCCTAAAGGGATGATGGCTGTAGAGTCCTCCTCTACTCCTCCTCTGAGGACAATCTCAGTGCTTGCCTAGCTGTGCAATTGGCATCTCACTTCTTTAAAGAAAAGGCAGGGTTGTGTTTTTGTAGGTTATTATCAGCCATTTAGCCTCAGTGTCACTAATTTTCTTTAGCACTAACTAAAAGGGCACAAAATTAATGCAAAGTCAGGTATCTTCATGGTGGCCTTAGTGAAGTCCATTTAGACTGATGTCTGCAGACAAACTGCTCCCTAGCTGATAACTATCTTAGGACCATTAACAGAAAGTCATAGTAATGTGTGGGCCTTGGGGAAGGAGAACCCTCCTCTGCCCATCTGAGACAGATTAGCACATCACCATCCGAAAGGCAGTTCAGTGGCTTCTTGTGCCTGATGTGGACAGCAAATGGAGCCTTCGACTTCAAGAACAGCCTATCGAGATACTTCTGCCAATGCTAAATTCAATCATTAAGAAAAAAGTACTCACTGGGGACCTGTTCAAGTGTGATGCAAAGCAGCATGGGTGGGGAAGAGAGGTAGGGAACCAAAGAGTCGCTGGACCAAGGCTCTGACTTTGTAATTCAAATGGAATGAGCTCAAATCCTTTGAAGGTTGTCCATTTGAAAACACTTCTGCTAACTTTTTTCCTCACATCAATTTGCTTATAGATTAATTTTTATAAGCTTTCCATGGGGGGAAAATTGATAATGTGACCCAAAATATTTCTCTTCCAAAAGTGGCCAAGTTACAGTGGAAAAAAACAGTTCAGCCACATAAAGATGTGATAGTTATAAAAGCAATGTGAAGGACTTGCACAGCTCTCCACCTGCAGCAGCTAATTAAGAAGCAGCAGCTGAAGCCAGGTCTTTCCCCTTCCTCGGAAAGGACTGCTTCCTGTCTGCCGACACGGTGAGATTCGGGGTTTGCTTCTGGGATTATCCACTGCCTCCAGCAGACTCTCCTCCAGCATGGGAGGAGAGTTAAAAGCCCTTTCCCAACAATGATTGCTCTTTCCTGGAGGGAGCAAATAATTGCAGAATTAAGCCCTAATTCTGCCTTTCTTGTAGGGTTGCAGCTAGGTGAGCGACCAAAGCAGCAGCAGTCTTAGGAAAGGATTAGGTATTTATACAGCCAAATAAACTGGGCCAGCACCCACAGCAGTGCTTTTGTGTTAGGTCTTCTTCTTCCATGTGGAAAGACAAAGCTGGAGCAGTTTGTCCTTGGCCATGGCACTGTGGGGTTCAGTTCCTCTGTCACATCTGCACTGTCCAAGGCGTCCACGGGGTACCACATACCGCAAGACCTTTCGAAATCTCCGGGCATTACCAATGGTCAGCTCTCACTGACTCCCCTCCATCTCTGTGCTCTGCCAACCCCACTGTGCCCATACCCTGGGACTCCCCAGGATCAGGCAAGGTGGAGAGGATGCTGAACTCTCCACTGAAGACTGGACAGCCACCAGTGGTGTGTTGCTAGCCACGCAGCTTGTCTCATTGCCTGGGGTACATGCCAACATAAACCATCTCAGATGGACCTGAAGCCTGACTAGCTGGGGGCCAGACTCTCTTTTGGGGTTCACATTTGTGATCTCATTTTTGTAATGATTGATGCATGCTCTATATTTGCTTATAAACTATGGTAGTGGTCAACATTTAATGATGCACAGCCAGCCAGTCAAGTGCTGGATTGAGACTGCAAGCACAGAAGAGAAGAGCTGTGTGGCCCTCTTTAACTTTCCACTTACAGTACCTCTGTAGGCACATGCTGGTGCCTCATATTTGTTCTTCACGTGCCTTTAAGATCCAAGCCAGAACAGATCTGCATGTCTTTCCTCTTCTCCCTCTAGGTAATATATGTGAAACTATAGCCTAAAGAAAGTCTCTGGGTACAACCAGTGAATATGGAGTATGATGCATTTCTCAGCCAGGGTGACCTAAAATGGCTAGGCTGAAAACAATTTCTAGTTCTGAACTTTGAGGAAGGTGTGCTAGTCCCAGGAGGAAGGCTGACTGCATTTTTCTGTCCTGCTCTGGGTGTTAATATTATCTCTTGCTTCTGCAGCCAGCAGTCTTCAGAGGGCTGCTCAGCACAGCCAGGCTTTCGGGGCTTCTACTTGTCACTTCAAGCTGAGCAGTGCTGGCAATTTGCTGCGACAGGGTGCTGGGCACATCCCATCCGGGGGACAAGAGGGCTGGGCAGAGTAGCCAGCGGGTGGCTGTGATCACAGTGGTGCTGCAAGTAGAGATACTGCTGCCACTGCACTGTAGCTGTGACACATCTCTAAGGGCAGGGTTTCACTTGGCGACAGACACCTAAACGGGGGTTTCTGAAGGTAGATGTCCACAAGTGTCTGAGGTAGAGGGGGTGTGTAGGCAGCTCAGCAGGGAAATTGTGCTTTAGGCAGGGCAGAATCCCTCTGCATGCACCACCAGCAGTTTCAATGAGATCTCCATCATGTCAGTGGGAGTTTAAGTGCCTGGCTCACATGGAAACCTGCATTTTGACTCCAAGATTTGGTGTCTCAAACTGAATCACACCTGTGAGGGCTCAGCAGGATCTGTTCTCATGAAGAGATGCTCATCCACGTCTGGGCTGGCTCATGGACCTGGAATACAATCCTGGGAGTGCTGTAAAAGCCAGGCTGCTCCCCACATCTTGCAGTCATCCTGCCTTTGTAGCTTGGGATTGGGGTGTCTGCAGTCCCAGCTCCTTCTGGGCACACTCCTAGGAAAAGCCCAAGGGAGAGCACCCAGGTAGTGCACTAAGCACTCAGTAAATGCCCTGTAATACCAGCTGTGGCATCCCAGGGGCACCCCTACGTGTTCCTATGGATAAACACCATGGGGAGGTATCAGATCTGGGCTTGACCATTCTGCACAGGCTGCAATATGTGACAGACTAGTGCAGCTGACTCTTTGGACTAATCTGAGTCCTTTCCCTGCCTGAATCAAGCCACTCATTTGAACCTGGCCTTCTACCTCCCATCTATCTCCTGCAGCCATTAAACCCTGACATCAGTTACTGCCTCTGTCCTCATCCCAATGACATTCAGTTACCTTCAGATAGAGCCTCAAGAGAATGATGCTGAGTGGTAGGCTCAGATATTAGGCTGAACCTGAGTAATGTCCCACAGAGACTGCTTCAGCAGCTGGTCTCAGGGCTAAGTGTCAGGTCTGTCGCCAACCTCTGCCTGGCAGCAGGAGAAAGCCTAGTGGCAGCTTCCTCCTTTCCTTTTTTGGGTTGAGCCTCAAGTTCACAACACACCCCTGAACTTAGAAAGAGAAGGCATTTCTTGAAAGTCCCAACTCAGCTGCCACAGCCATACATTAAATCAGTCATCCTTGCTGGTCACTGTGGTCCCAGCATGCAGCACTGGTGTAGGTTTGTTCTTCCCTGTCTGCACACGCTGTCCCAGTGCCTTCTGGTACCTCGCACAAAACCAGGCATGACCTCTGCCCGAAGGAATTCAACAAGGCAGCAAGATGACTAGCTGCTAGAAAATCACCTGCAATTATTCACACCCTCAAAATTGCAGGAGCAAAATGAGAGCCTGTTTTTCAAAATCAGGTCCATTATATGTCTGCAAAGTATATAATCTCCACATAATTCATCAACACCATTAATCTAAACTCCTAGGTACTGAGCTCAATAGCGCATGTGTTTTCCATGTGTGTGTAATATCAAACAAACTTGTGTTTAACTTGTCAGAATACAATCAACTTCCATTAATTACTTCAGTATGAAGTCTCCAGTACCAATGGTTCTTCATATAATCACTCAAAAAGCTTTTACTGGGGAGCTAAACAGCTCAATAACACTAATTAATTGTGTTTCTTGGACAACTGAGATTGTATAAGTGGAAAGGTGGTTTTGGTACATTTCCCACTACATTGATTTTCACATTTCTGGAACGCACTTCCCCATAATAGTCATTAGTGCACAGAGAGAAGAGTTGGAAAGGTGGGGTAGAAGCACAGCATTCCTGAAATATGATTTGAGATTTGTACTGGATCTGCACTGTTTGCCAGAAGTTCAAACTCTGGCAAATAACTTAGCCTTTCTAGGCTGTTTGCCCAATAGGCTGAGTGAAAAAACCAGCAAACCTAAAAATCCGCCAATATTTATGTACCAGCGTGTGATTTAATTGTTTTATTGCAGAGTAAAAGTGACAGAAGAGAGAGAGGAGGAGGACAGAAACTCTGCGAGTCTGGGGGAAAAATATGAAGCATTCGAACGCTAGTGTTAAAGAATTTTAAGACCTTTAATTAAACCACCCCAAAACTCACAAACTCAACAAAACCAAAAAAGAAAGAGAAAGAGCACAATTACTCTCCAGGGGCTTTCAGGGCTTTACTTCTACACATATTTTTCTAATTCCATGTAGAGGAACAAAGAATGTGCTTTTCCCACCTGAGAAGTGTTGTTTGGTGATTCATGAAGCTTTCTCCCTTGTCTGAAGCAGAGATTTCTCAGTTACGTACCCCAGGGCTGCACCGTTGCAGAGCGGAAGAGAGCTGGCTGGGAGCGGGGATTGCCGGTGGGGTGGGTGTGAGGCCTGGGGAGCATTTCAGATCAGCAGGATATTACTTAGTGTCGTGTGTGTATGTATTTATATATCGGGAGTAAATGAATTGTTGCGCTCAATGGCATGGAAAAGTAAATAAAGAGCCTCTCTTGGCTCTCTCAGATTGCGAATGCTGGTTGTGGGTTTGGATTTGTGTTTCAAGGCTCCATTCACTGCTGGGTTTTATGTTTTCGGGCCCTCTGTGCAGCTCCAGCGTTATCTCAAAAGCACCATCTTTTTGTCTACACAAATACTCAGCAGCACTCAAAATACAAATCTTCTTATCCATGCATTCATAGCTTTTTTCCTTTGAAGTTTTTTTCCCCTCATCATGATAAAATACAGATTCGACTCAATGGAAATGTATGGCACAGTAAGTGCCATGGTAAATCAAGATCAAAGTGTGCTTAAATCCTGTGAGATTATTCTAATTTAGGAGCTTCTTCTTCTTTAGTAGTAAACATTGCCACAAAGAAGTCATCATTAGTCCTATGCCCTATTGAGCCAGGCTCTGTAAAAATCAATCTGTCCCTGGAAAAGCTTCCTCTATAAGGTGGCAAACATGTTTTGGGACATGTGAGGAGGGAGGGAGAAGTGTTGTGATGGTTTAGGGCTTTACATTTTCCCTTGGGCCAAAGGCAGAGTTAATTCAGACCTGTAATTAAGTGAGGAATGAAGTCTGCAGTAAGTAATTAAATAATCAATAGTAATAACAATTGACAGGAACTGGAACGTCCACTCTTGTGTTGCTTTTGCTGGTAATTTGAAAAATAGGTGCTCCAGCAACTCTAAGAAATGGAGAAAAAACTTGCCCTTACAAATGTCCAGACTGCAATTTCTTCAAAGACTGATTATAGATTCTTGACACTTCACTTTCATTCTGACTATGGAGTTTATTAACTATGTTCTCCAGGCAGACCTCTGAACAGACATTTGATAAAAAGCTGGTGCCAAGAGACAGACAACAGTATCAGTATTATGCATTGCTCCTGCGAGGATCTCATGAGACATTTCTGCTGTTTCCTTAAGTAAGTATGTTTTCACAAGTCAGTTTTTGCAACTCTTGTTAAAGAAGCAGAATCTTAACACAAGAAAATAGATGTTGGCCTAAATAAAGAACTAGACTAGTAGTCTCACTGAAATTTTGGCAAGTCACGATCAGGGTCTCTTTAATCCTTGGAACCAGGTGGAGGTACAGGGGGAAATCCATGTTCTGTCATTAGCAGGTAATGTCCCATGTTGGTCAGATCTTTCAGATCTAGGACATTTGACTGTTTCCATCTCCCAGTGATTGGTAGTTTAGTTTAATAACCAGCTCGCATTAGCAGTATCTGTGATATTCCTCTTTCCTATCTTGAGAGCCAAAGCCTATTTCTATCATGCTTCACTTGGATCCATTTCAGGTTTCATCATCCTTCTGAACATTTCTGACCACTTATGCGAGTCTGTCGCATCAAGAATAGCTCATTCGGCACACACAAACAGTTGGATTGTCAGTCTTCGCAGTGAACACCTTGTGAATCATGTAGCTGGCAAAGGAAGGGGATTGAATTTGCTATAGTCACTGGATCTGATACAATGGTAATAAAATTCTTGTCTCTCTTGTATCAAAAGTGATTGTGTATCTCTTTGACTAATGGAATTGCCAGTGCTTGCAAAAAAAATATATATCTTATTGTAATGAATACATGCAAGACTTAAATTCTGATTTACTTTCCCCCTTTCTATTTCTGGCTCAGCCTCCATCTTTGTACATAGCTTGACTTCACTTTGCCTCCTACTCCCACCTCCCCATTTCCCTATCCACTAGTTTCTTTCTGAAGTGAGCTGCTCATAGGTAGAAACTTATTCAAAGTGTCCCTTTGAGTCAATATACCAAGTATTTTCATATCCAGCAGAGCCTTCCTTCTGAATGATCCATCTTGTCTTATACGGAACATTCCTGATGTTTTTTTACACATCCTGCCGGCCCGCACACTCTTGCAGAGCAGCTCTGGGGATTCTCCAGCAGCAATTTCCTTGGCTTTGTGGCACAGAGTGCAATTCTCCACTCGGACTACAGGCATTTGTTTTCCTGTTAGTTAGCGGCATTGACCGCAAACCCGCCTGTCAAAAAGGGTGTCAGTTAACATGTTCAGCAACCCTTTTTGAAGCTTGAGGCAAACTGTGAAATAATTTCTTCCCGTGTTGGCATCTTTTGTGAAACTAGAATTTCTCAGCAATCACCAGAGGCTCTGGAGCAAGTGTTATTTGAAGCAGCTTATAGGATCTGTTCCCGTGTTTTTCTTTGTGGTCTGTCTGCCTGTGTCAGGCTCCAGAACACAGTGAAAATGTTCAGTCTTCCATGACATTGAGTAGAGGGAATATAGGCTAATCCTGCGATGCAGCCTTCAGAAAGCTCGGTGCAGGAACTCCAGATTCTGCTCAAAACAAACATACCTTCTGGAAGGTTTCTGCCCAAGTATTTTCTATGGAGGCCAAAAGCACTTACAGAGAACAGAGATCCTTCAGGAGTCGTTCCATTGCACCTAACTGGAAATTTCCTTGCTTTCTTCTTCTGGCAATTTTAATTTTCATGTTAAATGTACATCCCTCTCTGTCAGCTTCCATGTTTTTCAAGTCTGTTGTCTTCCATCTGGGAGCCACCTTTGTCCTTTATGTTAGGCTCTGGAAGGCTGGGAAAGTTAAACAGCCTCAGATGGATGGCTGCCCGGTCTCCTCTGCTGGCTGGCTGGTGGGATCAGAACTCGCTGTCCTTCCTCTCCACTCTTACACCTGGAATGTAAACACACCTCCCAAAAACAGAGGAATAAACCAGCTGCTATTCACTCTTTTAACCATCTATTGAGCAACAGACCTCCATGCCATGTTTATAAGGCAGACTGCTGAAATGGAAAATAAGGGTGGAGAGGCGACCTTGAGGGGCCATCCTGCCGCAAAATAGGATCAATTACACCTGTTTAATTCCTGATTAATATGTCTCTAACTTGTTCTTAAAAAATCTTCAGTGACGCAAAGTCTACCACCCACACAGGCAACGTACTCCACTGCTTCCCCATCTGATCCCCCTTCTTCTGTTGGCATGTTCTACCCAATAACTCATTTACTGTCCTTTGTTGCAGTTAAACCCCATTATTACTTAACTGTACTATGGTTCAAAGAACAGATTATTTCCTTCATCTGTCTGCTGGCCACATATACCTGAAGACTTATCTTTGCTACACTTAATAACTCTAGATCAATCAGCCTTTCCTTCCAGATCATGTTTGTGTCCCTCTCCTTTAAGTGCAGTCTTCACAGATCTCAGCAGAGCAGAAGACATTCACTTACATGTCATATAGTCCCACACTTAAATATACAACCCAGTGTGTCATTGCTTTTTTCATAATCACAGGATGGTTTTAGATCATCTTTACCTTGTGATCAGCTGCCATCTTCTCCTGTGGAAATCCTAGCTACCTCCCCATGCTCTGTCCAGTTCATCACTTTTGTTCACAGGTTGATTAATTCTGTTATTTTTCAGGCCATTTCTCCAATGTATCAAGGTAATTTTGAATTCTAACCCTGGCCTCTGATGTACTTGCAAGGAGCACCAAGCTGACAACAAAAAATGTAACAAGATTCTGGATTGTAAGAGCTCCACTTTTTCCTGCTCAGGACCACCATGAAGAACAGCAGAGGCAGAGGGAGCATGCCCTGGCAGCAGCAGCCAGAGGCCTTTTCTGGGCAATATGCCCCCTAAGAACTGGTTGTATAAATCTAATAGCACATGTCCCACAGCTGGGAAACCTCTGCTCTATTCCTTTAGCCAAGCTATTGATGGAGATACTGAACACAAACAGCCAAGGACAGACCTCTGTGGAAGTCCTTGATGCCTACTTTCATTTTGACAATGAGTCCCTGATAAATTCTCTGAATATGAGTTTTCAACCTGCTTTATATACTCTTGATGGTAATTTCAGTTCCATGATGTTTCCTCTGCTTATTTATGAGAATGTCATGTAAGACAATACCAAAAGCCTAACTAGAGTCCCAGTAGCTGTCAGATCTACTGTGAATCTTCCATCCACACAGTTTGCTGTACTGTCAAGGAGGAAATCAAGTTGGCTTGATGTGATTTGTTTATGAGAAGTCCATGCTGATTGCTACTTCTAGCACCTTGCTGTCCCCTAGGTGCTTAGGCACAGCTTGGCTGGCTGTTCTTGCAGTTCCCTGAGATATCAGCCAACTGTCTGGACTTTCCCAGTTTGTCCCTTATGTGGATGAGCAGCACATGTTTAGGAGAAGCAGTGGACACCCTTGTACAGTGTAAGCAGCCAGATATGGGGCTACTTATCTTGCCCTACTCGATCAAGAACAGCTACATCTCTTACTGCCCCACTACATGCATTGCAAAGAACTTGTGTGCAGGATCTGGGTGCAGGTGAGCCTCAAGCGTTTGCTCTGGTTGTTTCCTGGTTGATCTGCATGGACTGGAGAAGTAGGTGAAACACAGATGAAGGTGACTTGGCTGCATCTTAGAGCACTTTGCCTGTGATCTGCCATCCTGTCTGGGTTGGTGCAGCATTGCTTCAGGATAAAGTGATGCTGAACCACCAGCACCCAAGGGCTCGCTACTCAGTGTGTCTCTGAGCTACAGCTTCTCTAAGTGTACTTCCTACCTGAGCAATGGGAGCCACCAAAACAAACTACTGAAAGCAAGACGTCAAAGTATGTTACCAGGATTCTCAGTAAGACATGAAAAGCTGAGTCTCTGGGATCTTTCATGCTCAAGCGGAAACCAGTATCAAAGCTCCATTAGTTCTGATGAAAGCCCAGGGGCTGTGACATTTAAAGACTTCACAGATGAAAAAGTAACAAGTCCTCATGGTTCTAAATGGGACTGTTTTAATTTTCATTTTCATAGAACAGGTTTAAAAAATTACACTTGGCATTTGGTTTCCATGCTACCATTTTGTTGCTGTTGAGGGAATGCAGCAAGAAGTAGCTAAGTATTAGTTTACATAATAATGTTTCCACATGCCTGTATTTAATTTCCAGTTGTAAATCCAGCTTCCACCAAATCCCACTCTCATGCTGGTACATGTCCTTGTGAAACAGATACAGGGAATATTTCATGTTGTAAATTGGCTATAGAGTTCCCACCTCAGCTGCCCATTAGGAAACTGGAAAAAAGATTGCAATATTCTTGTATTTTTGTTCCTGAAAGGAAATCTGATTGATGTTTGTTAGAAGATGTTTGATATTGACTGCATTATATAGAGATGCATATGTAGTTGTTTTCATAGTAAACACATTTATTGCAAGTAGCCTTGTTTGAGATCGCAGTAACAGAAATGTGTTTTTCTACGACCTAAGACCATAAAGGAAAGCTTTTATTTAAAATGTGAGAAAGGGTAGGTAACTATAACTTGAAACTGTATAACACTTTACACACTTCAAAGTGACAAAAGCACCAGACTTTCCAGCCAGAGTCCCCTCCAATTTGGCCTTGGTCATGGTCTGATGGGGTTACATCAGCCTGGGTAGGCTGCTTTGAAGAAGACCTTTCTGCTGCCCACCTACAGACACCCCTCTCAGTGGAAGTGAGCTTCAGAAGTGTAGTCGTGGGTTTAAAGGACTAGAAATGGCTAAGATTTTCTTTGCTCTGCATCTTGAAATGTGGAGAGTCGCTCCTGGCTGTTTGTTTTTTTGTCACATTAACTGCATGTGGCTTCACTGCCCGTGACGTGTTGCAGCAAATCCTGGACCACTTTGAGTTTTCTGGTTGCCATTACACTGCTCCATGCCATCTGAGAAATGCATTTATTATTGCTATTGCAGTCTCTTTTTATGTGATGGGGATGCCATCTTCAGTCTGACGCTTCTGCTTTCTCTTGCTTTCTCTATTATTTGTAATCAATAGGCATGAACTAGTATCACATAGCTTCTTTTGTTACCACGCTGGGAGTCTGCCCTCCAAGGATGAGGAGTACTAGCAAATGCTGTGCCAGCTGTCTTCAGTTTCTGGCCAAATACAAATTCTTTTCATCATCCCAGAGAGCCACAAAAGTCTCACAGTTTCCCTTAAACCTTATGTTTTTGAAGGTACTGACACAAAGGTGACCTACAGCAAAAGCAGCATTGTATTTGCTGAAATGATTCAGCATAGAAATTAGTACTCTTAAAATCAAGTAGAGACGTAGACTTTTATATCCACAGATCACCATGCAAAACTGCTCTGATTTTCAGAACACTGAGACAAAAATTCTTCCATGCAACTCTGGGGGGTGTATTTTTCCATCCTGTGGAAATTTTTGAGATGTTAAAACTTTCTTCTTTTACACTGGGTTGGAAAGCGTAAATATATTAACAAATGAATATGAATAGCCAAAAGAACATATTTTTAAAAGTCAGTAAACATAATTTGGTAACCTCAATATTTTGATAAGTTTCAATGATTTCTATTTTGGCTTTGATGTCAACTTTTTTTGCTATAATTATCTTACATTTCAAGACAAAAAAAAATTAATCTGGAAAACTAGACTTTTTCATCATCTCTCAGCTTTCTTAAAAGAAATCTAAAGAAATTAAATGCAGTTGTCCTGTTCCACAAAATGTTTCCATTTTGCTGACCTTGCATTTAATTTGCAAGTATCTAACTGAAATGCTGCTGACCACTTTTCACAAGTACACTGGCTGCTGTTGAGTACTTGGAACATTTTAAAATCTGTCCACATATTTTGTGGCCATTTCACAAGATCCCAAAGTTAGATTCACATTTTAACTGCTGCCCAAAGCATTTAGCTGGATTTCAATTACACCCCCTCACTCCTCCTTGTGAATAGAAGGCTGGCTTCTTTTTTCTCTGTATGTGAAGACAGCAAATGTGAATGGGAAATGTACCATTGAAGAGGAACCCATCTGTGCAGTGCAGTGAAGGCACTGAAGCCCTCAGCATGGTGTCTGTGGGTCTGCTGTCCTCTTCCACCACACCAGCACACAGCAGGGATGTCTTTTGCTGCAGAACTTCTGGATTTCTTCTGAATGTGATGAACACAGCCCATGGGTTTCATGGCTGGTTAACAATTTCTTAAAAGGGTGTGGAAAAGGAGTATAAAACCCCTTAAGAGTGAAGATTCTCATCCTCACACTAGGTAATATGAGGAAGATCGGACAGCTTTGCTGAACATCCCCAAGTCACAGGGATGGTTTTGAGTGAAACATTTTATCTTACACTTGAACTTCTATCCACAAATTCCTGGATGGAAAGACATCTTTTTTAAGCTGGAAAGAGACATTTTCCCTTTCGTAGGATGCGATTTTTCAGGTGCTTCAGTGCGTTTCTCAGTTGGTGTTGCAGAGCAAGGTAGGTAGTGGTAGCCTGAGCCCACCAGGTCTCTTCATGGTGTGGGACCCAATGGTTTGTTTCCCAAGTGTGTGGTTTGTCTTCCCTGACTTTAACTGTGTCACGTTTGGGCATCTGGTCTCAGTTAGTAGCTTATTCTCCTGCTTCAGGCAGTGAAGAGATGCAGTTTTCAATTATGGTTAACATCAGATACCTACAGTTCCTTACGTGCATCAAACTGAGTGTGGCACTTAGAAAACAGCACTGCTCTCTCCTACCTTCAGAGTGTCATAGCAGCAGGGTGAGCAGTGAAAGCCATCTCATAGATGTGATCCTCACCCCACATTCCCTGGTTCTTAGAGCATTTCCCAGGGGAGCGCGCCAGACCCTCTGCATTGTCCAAACCCTGGACGAGGCTTGCCTGGGCTCACACAGAAAGCCTACTGCAGAAAAGATCCCGCACTCCAGTTGTTCACCAACAAACTATCTTTCTTATGCTCAAGATAATGTGCCTTTACTGTAAAGAAAGAAATGTCCCTAATTTGTGGTTATTTACAGCACTGTAAATCAGGCACATGCCACGAAGTACTAATAAAAATTGTTTAAAATCAGCCTTAAATAGCTAAACTCTCAACAGCAGCTCATAAAATGAGACTTGGCAGTTCTTAGGTAGTTATGGTTAAATTGACAGTCCTTTTGGGAGTTAAGATAGCCAAAAGCAGTAGTAGTTAGGAGTGAAGTGATAGATGGTGGAGCTTGTTGGTTGAAGAGCCTCTATTGCACGCTCCTGAGACTGCATATGTTCACTGACCCTGGGCTAGGAGAAGGGAGATACCAGACTTTGTCAGTGAACACTAGCTTGTTGAATCATACATCCTTCACCTATATGGCCCTAGAAACTGCAAAGCCAGAAGAATGGGCTTTGGCATGAAGGATCCCATTGCTGTCTGCATGTAACAGGAGACTTTTCAGGCGGGAAGAAAGATAGAAGGAGAATCAAGTCCAAAACTAGCTGAAAGGAAAGCTAAGGAAATCTGAAGAAGGGACCAACACCACGAATGAAAAAAAAGCCCATCCATAAAGAAACCAGATCTCAACTCCTTTTAAAAAGTCAGGTGCGCGAGTTATATTAGCTCCGAGCCAGGTCTAACTTCCGCTGCCAATAACCACTTCCACTGCCAATAACCCAAGCTGACATAACAGCAACATTAAGGAGGTTTGGGATTTTTTTTTTCTGTTGCATTAGGCATTCATGTCTCTTTTCCACTTTTTTTCTTCTTTTTTTTCACAAGGTACTTGTATTTTAGCCAACTTCCTCCCTTCTTGTTAAACAAGAGGACTTTCAAGATGGGGCCCAAAACTAAACACTGGCTCAGCAACCCAGCACTGTGAAAGCCGTGGATCTGGGTCTCAATTCTGCTGCTAATGGGGATCGAGCACACCCAGATGCTGGCAAACTGGCTCATAGAACATAAACTCACATCCAGGCTGGATTCCTGTTGCCTCCCTTGCAGTGTGTCAAAACAGTACTCTTGGGCAATTCAGCCTTTTGCGTGATGCTTCATCTCACTTTCCTGTCCTGGCTAACTAGGCTAGGTAGGTATTGCACCAGAGCAGCTTTCAACTATCAGTGTCTTTCTATACACAACATCTCAGCCATGCAGAGCAGTATTAGTGTCCTCTTTGAAATGCCACACCAAAGCACAGAGAAATTTGAGGACATTGCTGTTGATAAGTGAAGGCATAGAACAAGCAATGGTCCAAAAGCTGCACAAACATATTCACATCGTGTTGAGTCCAGTCCATGCTCTGCTGGGGACCTTGATGTAGCAGCTCAGGCTTGATGCCAAACTCAGTTGCCCAGTTTCTGAACTAGACAACGTTTCTGTCCAGCTGGCTCATAGCAGGCATGCAACTGTCTGTGCTTGGCCACGGAAACATGTCTTGGCCCTCAGACCTTCAGAAATTCTTGGATTTGTTAGGTTAGGAGCCTGGATTCCTTTGAGGTTCTTTCTGATTCTCCAGGAGTCTCACAGGTTGCTTGTTGTAATACAGGAATAAAACAGGGGTCTGTCATGCTTGAAGCCATCACTGTGACCACTGAATTGGTGCCCACAGGACTTTAGAGATGCTTGTGGAGTACTGGAGGGTATGGTGTCCTCAGTCTGTGCCGAGTCCGGGCTCCATTTTCCTGCAAGTAACAGGCCAGGGTTTAAGAAAGTGTAGTCACACTAAGGACTGAGTGGAAGCACAACTTGAGTTGAAGGCTTCATAGCAGGACATAAGATTTCACAGCAAAAAATGGTGGTATGTGTAAGTCAGCCATGACAGAAGGCAGCTGCACCCTTCTCTTTGCCACGTAGCAAATGGGCATCTGAGGCAGTACCCAGCCCAAGGAGCAGTGACAAGCTTTGCTGTTGTAACTGCTTTTCTTTCCTGGCAGTATGGGATCCCAGTTCTGCTAGGGCTGCTCTGAGGTCCTTAGTGCTCTTTTGAATGTGAAAATTAGGAATAAGACTTGTAATAGCCCTGGTGGAGCTCAACTTATAGGAGCTTTGTTGCAGCTTTGGGAGCTTGGATGACTAGTCATGGTTATTCTCATCTTCCACCCCACACAGGGGGCTTACCAGGAGATACACCTGTCTCCTCCAGCCCTTGGAAGCCATGCAGGGGAATATTGCCCAAGGCTTCCTCAAGACCAAAAGAAACATAAGCATCACTGAGCCTGGAAACCTCTGGAAGGATTCTTGAAAGAGGGTCTCAGCTTGGTGGCTGCAGGCCTGTTCCTGGCAATGCCTTGGTAGGCAGGGTGTGGTATGCCCCACCAGCACGCTACCCGATAGCCCCGACTGGCCCCAACTTATTCCTCACACCAGTATTCACCCACTGTGGTGAAGCAGGGTGACAATAAGGCAGTTCCCTGTTAATCCAGAGCATCCCGAGGGCAGCCACAAATTCCTTTCCCTCGTGCAGGTCCCCTTTTGACTGATGCAGAACAATTCCCACATTCTCTCCCACTGCTGGGGATGTCATAGGGGGTACAAAGAAAGACTTCCCCTTTGGAAGTATGGTGAGTTCCAGAAGCTCATGATTATCAGAGATCCCACTCTTCTTATAGTCAAGGCTGCTTCCTGTAATAGCATCTCACATTTAGTGTTGTGGATCTTCACTGATGGATAGTTTAGGTGGATAAAAACATCAGTCATCAAACCAGGGCACATAATGAAAAACTAGTTGAGTAAAGTGATAATGAAGAAACAGGTGTAAGCCCACCTAGCCTAAGCTAAACCCATTCTTTCTTGCACAGCATAGAGGTGCTATCACTCTCCCTTCCCCATCTTCTTCTTCTAATCCACAGTGCAGTGGTTACTTCATGCACTTGCATGTGGGCATCCAAGTCTAGTTGCCATCCTTTGCCAAACTCCAAGTTAAAACAAGCCACCAAATTATCAAATGTCCTCAAAATAGTCTATGTGTTGCCCTGGGACTTGCTCTCATTCTCCCCAGGGGAACTGCTTCAGCTGGTGTACATATTTATACATTAAGCCACCAACTGAGAACGTGAGGCCACAAGTGAGGACTATAGCTCAGTGACTGTAGCTGTTTGATGCTGGAAGAGGAGACTGTAGTCCTGATCCTGATGTGTATTCTAACTACTGAGCAACCTGGCAAAATTGGAGCTCCCCTTACTCTCAATGGTTTGTAAGAGGTTGGGAGTGCTCTGCTCTTGCAAATGATGTGACAGAGTAGGTAGGAGCAGAATAAGTTGGTTTCTTTGTGTCAGACTGGGGTAAAAAGTAGATGCAAAGCAGCTCAACATCATTAGGATGTTGGTGTTTCCTCACATTCCCAACAGCAAAAGTCAGGCTGTACATACTCCCTCAGGAACTCACATATCCAACTGAATATCCAAATCTCCACTGACATGTTGGATGGCCACAGATGTTACAGCAGTATACATATATCACAGATAAGCAGGACATAAAGCCTGAAAGTGCCAAGTGCCCACCAAAACCTTAGTTATCACCCCTCCCATACAACTGGATGAACTCTGCTGAGGCACAAATGTTAGGAGACCAGTTGCACTGGGCTCTCATTACTATAAGCACTGAATTTCTAGATGGGCTGATTGCATCTCCTTCTCCACCAAGGCTGCACAGCCAGATTGTATCCATACATGGTACTGTAGACAAATGTAGCCTGTACTCATAAAAACCCCTAAACAGCCGAAGTCTTTCCCAGCTCATGGACATTCTCCAGCTATTAGCTATGGCTTCCCTCTGCACTCTTCCAATGTGGAGGATTTATACGCGTCATGCCATGTTGTCATTAGCAGTCATTAGCCTAAACTTGCTGAACAGTCACTTTCATCAGGTATGTGCTAAATTACTTCACACAACTGTGCCCCACAAGGTGTACGAATCAAAAGACCAGCATTCCTGTTTTGTCTTTGCCTATCACATGCTTGTATCCCAGTATAGAGAAACCCTGACTATATAACAGGAAACTACAAATGCAAATGACTAAGGACAGATAAATGAATACTTAATTCAACTCAGCAAGATGTTGTTTGCAGTTATTTATTTTACTAAAATGGTTACATATGTTGAAACAAAGAAGAGCAATAGTAATAATATTTGTTTTTCCAATATCATAAATAATTATTGAGTCTTCATTAGCTGTTGGCTCAGCACTGATCATGATTTTTGTTATTCAAAAAAAGACACACACATAATTCACTAGAATTTGTGTTTTCAGAAAACTCTAAAGCAGCAGTAGAAAAAAAATAAATTAAAGGAAACGGTAACAAGAAATTATGCCAAGTATTTCTTAAATCTAAAACCCACTTGATGTGTTTTACAGATTATTCTTTGTGCTTTGATCATTTAAAAAAAAGAACCATGAAGAAGTTGTTTATACAATGGCTTGTCTTCTCCAGTTTTACCCCAGAGAAGTCCCCAAAAGTACCTTTTTTACATGACAAATTTTGTTGGTTTGTTGATACAGACAAAAACACTGTGAATATTTCTAACAGAAAAGTTTCTCAAAACCATCAATTTATTGTCACAAAATATTTAATACCAGAATAACTTATAATAGTATGAACAAAAGTGAAGTATTAACTCTGCTATTAGTTATAAACTCACATTATTATGTCAAAATCCAGTAAAGTATCAAAAATTAATGTCATGGAATCTTAGACACATAATGATGCAAGTCAGTAAAACATATACTTCAACTGTTCATACAGTCATGACATACATTTCTTGCTTGGCACTTTAAGTCAATGCAAATCAGCAATTTAGAAAACAAAGTAAAAATATATATGTACAAAATATTTTCATATCAAATAATTTTCATTGTACACTAAATAAACCCAACAACATGTTATGTTACATCAAGAAGTTTCCTAAGAAGTCACACCAAGGCTGACATTTGCAATGTATCTTGACTATTTTAGTGCAACTGGAACAGCATCTACTTGTAAGTTAGTTTCATCATTAGCACAGTCCTGCTGCCATTGAAGTGGGAGTTCTGCCATTAAACTCAGTGGGAGCAGGACTAAAGTCTTGTCGTGTTCATTGATGGCTCACCAAAAAGAGAAACGAGGAAAAGGGTAAGTAGGAAAAAACCTGACAGGATACCCACAGGAAAAAATCCAAATCCTAGCAACAATCAGCTCTTTTCCAGTTTTCTGTAACTGATTCAGTATAAATCTTTTTTGGCTTTGCCACTGTTTATTCAAGCACTGTAAACCTCATTAGACTATTGTTATATGACTTAGAATAACTTGTACACCTCCCAATAAAACTTAAAAATAAACCTGGTTTTATTCTAGTTATGATGCTCGATAGCAGTCAAGTTTAAAGATATGACATTTAATACATGGTTTAGTATCTACTAAAAATGCTCCCACCTCAAATGCTAAGATTTTTCAATGTTTCATTTCTCATTTGTCATTTCTAGTTTGGCCTTGATAGTTTATATTATAGCTTTTTCTCACTGAAATGTGAACTGTCAATCAACTGTCCTCGTTTATGCAGTACATACAAAATTAAAATGTTTAAATCACATTAAAGTAATAATTTCCGCCATGGAAGCTTTTTTGAGCTCCACTGCAAATAATAAATGGCATTACACATTTAGTTTTCTACAAGAAGAAATCAATTTTACTTCTATCAAAACTTGAGTAAGTCACTAGCAAAGCTTTCAAATTATAGAAATTCAACTTGAATTTACAGCTAGTATGGCTAGAACCTTCTCAGCTAGAAATCTTTAATGAGCAACCCAGCTGGGAGCATAAGTTCAAAACAATCTGAACATTTAACTTATTTCCTAAATGTGTGTGTTCTAGAGTATTGCACTTTTCAAAGGAATGATTTTGGTATTTTAATATACTGCATATACAGGTAAGAAACATGCATAACAACCGCATTGTCACTCTGACAAAACATACTGTACAATTTTTATAACACTGTTGATTAAAAAAAGAGAGAGAAAATGACGTAACAATTTCATTAAGACTTGTCAATTTGTACAAGTCAAATAAGCACAATTCTCCAGGGCCTCCAGCAGTAATGTGTTTAGCCCTAGGCTGCTTAAGCCCACTTGGAATAATATACAAAGTTTAAGCATTATGGCATTGTCATTTTGAGGCATAATACTGTTGTACTATGCCCACGTTATAGCTTATTTTTTGAAAGCAAGGCACTTACTGTAATAGCAATGCAAACATCTTATGCGCACTTTGATTAACATAAAATAAGTTAATGTTTTGATAAAAACAGGGGTTTTTATAATTTACATGCCTTTTATAGAAGCAATTGAACATTTCATTTAATACAATGAAAACGTCTTAGTCAGAAGGAACACTATTTGTTTGAACTGACCATACTGTAAAAGGGGGCCTATTTTCCACATTTGCCTCATGTCTACAAATCTGATTTTGCTGAAAACCAATCCTGTGAGGAAAATGTCCGTTCGACAGGAAAAAGAAAAAGGACCCATCTCTTAAAACTGCTGAACTAATGGCACTTTAACAGTCTTTACTTCTGATATATGTGATGATTTCTGAATGATGCAGCTGGTAGTTCCCTGCAGTTTATCCTTCCCCTGGGCAAGGTTCGTTAGGGCCATAGCTGCGTTGATCTCCTTCCAGTACGTTTCATCTTTGCTGGTTCCTTTTCTGTTAGCTGCGCTAGATTCAAGCAATAACAAATATTTACACGTACCGCTTACATAGCTATGTGATGTCAGGAAAACCATAATAATAATAAATTTGGAAAACTGTGAAGTCCCTTACTCACCTTTCACACTTATTTGGTCCATTCTCCAGAGTTTCTGAAAACAGAAAGAAAAGATTTCTATTTTCTTTTAATAGATTTTAAACCAAGCAAGTTCATGGAATAGGCATACGGAAAAATAACCCAAGATTAATTCCAAAATTGGTACCAGATTTCCAAATAAAATCTTTGTTTTGACACATATAAAGGGCCAGCTTCATGCAAGCGTCTGCCTGGAGAAATCCACACTGAGCTTGGAGCAGGGCACATGTCAAAAAAAAATGCTGTGTTCCTGAGACATGACCTTACAGAAATAGGCTTTGGTGAGGCAGAATCTCACAAGAACCACACTGGCAGAACCCTGCCCAGTGCATCCCACACCATCCTGTGTCTGGGAAAAGGTTATCTTGGCAATAGTGAAAGTAAAGCTGGTCTTGGAGGTTCACCTACATTTTGCAGGGTGATAGAGCCCGTCTTTAAACATAAATCCCAAGGACATAAGGAATTGCAAAGCCTAAAAATAAAAATCAGCTTCACTGCCCTTCAGTGAATGCCTTCTTGTATGCACTAAAAATAGGACTTTCACCCATGCACACATGATGTGTGTGGCTTTTAATGCGCCCCTTGCCCAGGCTGCAACTCAGTAACAGAGGCAGGCTGAGAAGGGTACAAGTAACAAGCACACCTGGTTAACAGCCTTCAAAGATGAAATTGCATCACGGGCGTAAGCTACGCTTTCCCATCAAGAGTCATGTTTGTTCATTCATTAAGTCCTCACGTCGCAGAGAAGCCAGAAATATTTACCAGGCAGGAATGTATAAGCTTTATTCAGTGGGCTTGCTATCCTGACACAGAAACACATTATAGAGGAGCGAGAAGCCGATGCCTAACTGAAATATGTGTGGAGAACCAGTCAAACAAAAGAAACAGCAACAGCATGAGCATTAATGGCTACAAGACCCAAAAAGCCCCTAAACACAGCATAAATCTCATAAAGTAATGCAATTCTTTATAAGGCTGGATTCCCAACTAAAAATCAACCTTATCGCTAGATCTCTGTCAGATTATTAATTAGAAGTTGATCTTTTCTTTAAACTGAGCTTCCAGTGGAATAGGTCCCAAAGCACACTGCAACCATTGCTAGCTCTTCATGGAGAAGCGACTTTGCCCACCACCAACCAGCAGCCCGGTTTCTCATACAGCCAACCTGCACTGAACAACTCAGCCCAGCCGCGCTCCCCAACACTTGGGAGGTGACCACTGAAGACCACAGTCTCACCAGAAGAAATGCAGGAGACCAGCTGTAATTTCAGAGGTCAGATGTTTGCCAAGCTGTTTGATTTAACAGGCCTTCATCCTTTTGCAAAACAGCTTTATAAATAAATGGCCACAAGTGACCAAGGTTTACATTTTGTTCCAAAAAAGCACATCTTAAATCAGTATCTCTTAAGCTCTCCTAGATCAGTGCTTGAATGGGAATCAAGGGGGGGAAGTTCGACCTACACAGAGGACAGGGAACCAAGGAAAAAAGAAACATTTGATCCAGACAGAGGTACTGAATGACACCAAACATCTCCTTCTTTATGCTGTACTTGGCTACAATACTTTTTCAGCCCTGCTTTTTTTTTTTTTTAATAGAGACAATTTTAAAGAGGAGGTTTAGAACTGAATAGGTTGGTAGGTATAGAAATGGAAATGGCAAGTAATAGAGAACAACGTTGCCAGAGCAAACCTGGATATAAATACACCTCTCTCAAGCATCTGTCAGTTTCTTTTGCTGTTGGAAAATATTTCCTATGAACAAAAAAATTGCTTGTATAAACTTCTGAGGAAAGTAGGTGTGAATGGTGACACACATTCCAATTCCAGCGTTTATTTGAAGGAGTATTTGCAAATATTTTTTACTGGTGTTTAGCCAGCTCTAAAAAAAAGCGGCTTGCCCATGGTATATAAAAGCAGTAGCAAAGCTAAAAAATAAAATACAGGAGCAAAGAGCTACCCATTCTTTAACTTTGCTGAAGATTTTTCCTGAACTACAAGTCTTTTTTTATTCCATTCAGATTTTATGTTTTTTCAAACAAATAATTTATGTCAAAGAAACTCAAAACTGGGTTACAATAAAACCATCATTGATAATTTGCAAAGCTCTTGCTAATAACTGCTGTAAAAGCATGTTACTACAATGAATTCTGAAAATCTATCATTTCAAAGCACAGGCCCCCTTATTCTTGCCAAAAATCCTTTTCTGCTATACCAAACCTCTGACAGCATATCCCAGTTTGCACTACCATAGCATTCAAGCAGCTCACATCTGTCTGAATAGCTCTTAGTGAAGAAAATAAATATTACTAGCACTTTTTGGGTGGGGATAACCACACTGAGAGACGAAGACCATTCCAATGCTCTCCTTGAGATCCTGCCTGTCACACGAACTTGATCCAGCACAAAAGGAAGAGTAAGGTTCACCTCACTTGCCATGAACCTGCATCTAAGTTATGCATCTTTGTCCTGACTAGTTGTCCAGACTCCATTCACAAACAACAGAGATGTCCTCCAAGAAGTGGTTTCAGCCCGCCACAGTCCAACATCCCTGAGTGCTGCTCCAAAACCAAACCACTAAGCCCTTTTCTATTGCCACCTCCTCCCACTGTTTTCCTTTGGGCAGCATTGTCATCAATGTGGCTATGCTGTGAGCTGGATGAGGGTAAGACCATATCTCTCCTTTGGAGATTAAGCTGGTGGTGTAAACATGGCTTTAACTGCTTAGCTCAGCCTGGAAGAATTCACAGCCTGGCCATGTCTGGCTCTTCAATGACAAAAGCAGGAACATAGATGACAAAATTTTAGTAAATTTAAAAAAAAAAAAAAGGTGAATCTTGCCTGACATTTTGGTTTTTCTTTATCTTCTTGAATCTACTTGCTCTACCCCCGCCTACTAATTGCAGAAGGAATGGAGAAATGATGCAGCATACTGAATCTCACCAGTACCCTCAGCTAAGGACTCACCCCAAAACAAGTGCTGATGGGCAGACCTTGCACTTCACTCATGAGCCCTCTCTCACTACGTAAGAGGCAGCATATTATACAAAGGATGCACCATAGCTGCCCTCTCTAAGCGCTGTCGTTAGCTTTAATCTAACACGCCTTAGGTGGCAGCCATCGCTGGTCTCCCCTGAAAAAGTGTGGTCCTCTAACTAATTTGATCAAGGCAGGCTGTCACACAAATTTCAACCCCTACAGACTTGACAAGCTTAGATCAATGTGTCAAGTGACTCCAGAGAAAGCCAATGCTAATGCTTTATTATATTCCAGACTGTTCCCAAGACTTATTTGATAGGGTGTACACTGAAGTTTATCAACAGCATACCACTGGCCAGCACAAATAACTTTCCTAAACAAACTACAGTTGTGCTCAATAGCATATTTATTAATTGAAACCCAAAAGGAAGCTGCTGCTGACGGTGGTTTGTTCTGTCTCAGAAAGCAATGTACTTGTGAAAGGATGTTGGTAGGCTTTCAGCATATACTGGAGATCCTATAGTGAGTCTATTTTACATTAAACATCAGAAACATTTTTTTGTTACACGTTTGGAAATCACTTAAAACAGCAATTGTTTGCTCTACAACTGGAAAGTTTTAAACACTATGAAAATGGAAACTCAGTCATTTGTAATTAGGAATTGTCATTTATACCTCACTTTCTGGTGCTTCATTCTACTCCCAGTTGCAAGCATCCAGAGAATCAGCTTTTGCCTGGCCAGGAATGTCTCATTCTGCTCTCACCATCCGCCCAAAGAAACCAGCAAGGCGGGATATTTGTTCCCTCTTGTTTATAATAGGAAGTCACTATAAATCACTTACCAATGGAATCCTGTATACCTTTCCATTAGTGTGAGTTTTCAGTATACAGTTTACTGTAGCATGCAGTGCCAAGAGTGTAGTCACTGGACAATACCAGCTTTGTGATAGAGTATGGTATTTTTCAGGACTCACATAATTATTAATAATATATGTAACGTATATATTTTTTTTTCACCATGAAATTTCTTCATAAATATTCACTGGCTGATCCTGACAGCTCTCTTGCAAGGTAGCCTGCAGTCCCATTTTAGCAGAGATGGAAATGAGTCTCAGAAGTCCAAAGACAACATGCGTAGGCAATACTTTGACCATTTCAAAAGCATTTAAGAGCAGAATTTTCCAGGATTTATTCTATATTTAAAATGTTTTCTTTTGTTCTTCTGCTATCAGAAAGGCCCACCCAAAGAAAATAAACCCCCAGGTTCTTGCAGGCAAACCATCCTTAAACTGGACAATAGCATCACTTACCTCCAGTACGTTGCCATTACACCTGAGTGTTGTCAAAATAATACACAAATAATTCACAAGAAGATATACATCTAAGTATACACACAGTGCCCTTTTACATACTGCATCCAGCATTAGCGAAGAAAGCCAGAGCGTAATGCCAACTCCAGTTTACAACATACAAAGGCTCTCTGGCTACGTGGTGCTTGCGGCACATTCAAATATTTCAGAACAATTCAGACCCTTACCATTTGCTGAGTCCAGACTAATAACTTTTATATACTTGGATGACTTCAGGGGTGTGCTAAATAATGTTAATTACAGTTACATTTTATTCTTTGGATCTAAGAATTCTGACCTAAGAATATCACACATGTGTAATGACAAACTGGCTTCACATAAAGGCCCTGCCGGGAACAGCAAAGGAAAGACCGACGGCTTACGTAGGACCAAAAAGCATCCACGTTGCTCCCCTGCTTGGTGTTACGTACAGCTCAAGCCGAACTGCAACAACTGGCTTAAAACCCTGCTTTGTGTTATCAAGTAACACTGACAAAGCAAAGATGGCTTGAAACCAACAGGGGAAAGAACGTGTGAATGAGGGAATGAGACAGAGAGGAAAGGGTACAGAACATTATGTAGTGGGGAAAAAATGGACATGGAAGTCAAGACACAGTAGGTCAGTCCCACATGACCGTCATATTTCTTGAAGCTACTTAAACATGTACAGATTCCTGACGAATTACACACCTTCTATTCCAGCTCAAAACGGAGGGGAAAAAAGAACTGCTGGCCCCAAATGGTGAACACTGTAAAATATTTGTTGGTTCAGTAAAAGGTCCCCTATAACTTATCTTCATTTTAAAATTGGCAATGTTATTCGGCTGTTTCTCTCTCTGCCTCTCCTGAACTTTCTTTTGTTGGTTTTGGAGTCTCTGGCTTCACATGTGTTGTCCAGCATTTTCAAAACAAGCAAGAGGAGGAAAAAGAGGGAGGAACAGGAAATAAATTGGGGCAGCTGAATGAAAAATGGAGTTTACATGTGTGAGTAAATTAGTGGTGAGATGAGGTATTTTTGTAGGTCACACACCCCCCCCTCCCTTGACTCTAGTATTTTCCAAACCACAATTTCAGGGCACATATGACTTTCAGATCTCTGCTTCTCCAAGAACAAAATTGGGTTAACTGGAGTTAATATTCCTGTACTCTTCTGCATCAACACAGCTCCTTTCCTCCCGAAGGATCCCAAACTAAACCATGAATCACACAACATCACTAATGTTTACCCACATCTGGGGAGGGAAGGTGGCTTAGCACAGGCTACTCAGCAGTGCAAGGGAGGGGAAATTGTAGCCCAGAGCACCAGGCCAGGCCCCTTCCTCTTACAAGAAATGTCATTTAATCTCAGTGCAAAGACTGTAGCACCTTTTGAAAAACCCAAGCACAGCAAACATCAGCTCCTCTAGCTTGAATTGGAGGAAGCAGGAGTTGGCCTTCCCATGCTTACACTTGCAGTGCTCCCATTTTGAGCCTGATGTGAAGAGACAAATGAGTTTTTGAACATGGATACCACACTACCAAAGGCTTTCTGGACATAGACAGGACTCATCCAATCCAGCACAGCAACTCATAACACCCTTTTCCTTTTGTACCATCCTCCCACATTTCCTCAGGGACATCAGACCTATTAAGGATGAATTACGGAGAAGCACAGACAGGAAAGCTCGTGCTGGAAGAGACTCTAAACCACAGAGACTCCTACAGAAACGTTCTCCAAACTTAGCCCCAGTGGCTGACCTCCTGAAGACCCCAGGCCACCTCCACATGGGATCTGCTCAGTGTTGTCCCTCATGAAGCCACTCCTGCCCAGAGCAGGTCCTGGACCAGGCAGGTCCATGTGAAACTGCCCGGTCAAGGCTGGCAGTACTTATGCAGCAGAGCCTTTCGGTGGGGATAAAAGTCCCTGTTCGAGTTCCAGACAACCTGCGGCTGCAGACACAGTGAGGCACTGCAACCTGGGAGTGCATGTGATACCAATCACAGCTGGTCTGATCTCAGGGGGGGTACCAGATTTCTACTGACAAAGATTGATTACCATGTCCTTTCGTTGGGCGGGAGGAGGAAAGCTGTCAGAAACTTGCAGGAACGAGGTCTGGGCCCAGGCTCTAGAGAAAACTCCTTTTCAGCAAAGCTTTCATTTACCACTGCGCTCTCTTTCTTCCAGGAGGAGGTCATGGAGCAGCTTGTAATGAAGTCACCCCCACAACCCTGTTACCTCACTCCTTTGGCTTCACAGTGACACCAAGTATAACAACTGACCTGTCATCAGCTGTTACATCCTTTCAGATGAACAAACTGCATAATGACAATTTATGTTCACAGTGACAGTTACAGTGAATGTTATTCCCTGTTTTCCCAGTGTTTTCTCTCCAGGAACAGCTTTAGCCTTGGTCTGACCTCTTCTATTAACACCCATAGGCTGGTTCTTGCCACTGTTGGAAATATCCCTTTGCCATCATGCCTCAGACCAAGCCTTTTCAGGGAAATCTTTCTTTGAAATTTGATTCTTGCACCAAAATATCAGATAGAAGCTTTAACTGTGAGAGACTGGTACCACTCAAGTTTTTTTCCTGAATAGCTGGGAACTTGAAGACTTTTTTCCTGTGCAGCCTGGAGCCTGCTGAAGTGGGAGTAGGCTTCTAGTTACATTTTAATACATGTGATTTTTATAAAATGAGTGTACATGCCCACAGAGACTGGGATAGGTGTATTTTATAAACCATAAAAGAGAATTGAGTTTGCAGGTCTACATTAACATTTGCATTAATAAGTGCACTGAAAACCCTGCATAAGAGTAGGCATGGTGCAAATGGGCTTACAGTCTTGGGCTATGCACCTGCATGTAAGAATTTATGAGTTAGCAAACTAGATAGAAACCTGGTGTAAATCATTTCATTGTTCAGGCTGTCACGGCTGGCTCTAAATTTCCCACGACCAGTGACAGTGTGTTCTCCTTGGTGAGATGCAGGGTGCTGTGTGAGACCTGTTTTCTTAGCCGGACTTTAGTAGAGCTTATAATGGGAGTTGGGGCTGCGTAGTGCTGGAGGTGAGTTGTTAATGAACTGACGGTTATATGGTATTATGTTCTTTTCAAGTTTGCTGCAAAGCTGACTGAAATCAAATCTTTCCTCATTGAGTTGGCATGTAATTAGTAGTGTAATGTTGTCCAATTCCTTGGTGATAGTCTCCCACATGCATGTCATAATGGATAAACAAATATCTGACGTAGGCTTCTCTTTTTTTTGGTGTTATTTAGAAAGGGTTTTACAGCACATGCTGTGCTCACTGGAAGGTTGAAGTAGTTAGCCCTCTTATTGAAAACTGTTATGGGTTAAGAGTGAAAATCAAGTTAGGCAGCAGGGAAGGGGGAGGGTGAAATAAAGAAAAGAGGAGAAAGGACAAAAGGAAGGAAAAAAGAAATAAAGGGAAGGGCATGGGAGATGTTAAAAAAGGGAAATGAGAAAATGGCAAATGAAGATTCATTAGGAAAAAGAAGGATAAGGGGTATGAAGGGAGAAAACATACCCCTGTGTTAATTTTCTTTATTTTTAATAAAAGCATATCCTTTTCCCACCCAGGAATCTTGTTGTTGTGCAGGCAGGCACGTTCAGGCTTTCACTCTGGATCTAAAAAGTTTAATTGGGAGCTCTTAAAACCTAAAATAAGGCTTTAATAGTAAAAAGCTAAAGTCAAATGCAGCCAGGGTAAGCACTATTACACTCCAACCCGATTGTTTTTCATTAAAAAAGCGGGGTGAAAGGGAGGGTTTCAAAGCCATATTTCAACCCTAGGCTGACACTACAGCAGTAAAATCTGATTTTGTTATGCTAGTTGGCTGTGGGTTTGGGAGCAGACCCTACATATGCAGTGTAACGTTATGATATGAATGCGTGCACACAGGATATTTTCAGAAGCCTCCTGCAGAATTTGAAGAAACATGCCCCCTGTTCCTGCGGCCCCGCTCGCAGGAGCCAGCTCCTCTCCTGCCCCTGGGAGCCAAGCAGGCTCAGACATGGCATATGCTGCACAAAGGCAATTTAAATTACAAGGTGCTGTATTTTCAGGCAAGTGGAGGAACTTCTAAATGAATGCCAGAACTGATTTCCAGGGTGTGTTTAGCCAGCAGCATGGAGTAAAGAATGGGTAAGTCTGTCAGGGAGAGGAAATTCACTGTTTCTTTCACTCGCCTCTAAGATCAAGAAGACACTGATGAATATGATCTTTTTAAACATAGCTACTTCCATCCACTGCATGGGGTACTGGCATGTGCACAATACTTACGTCCAGATACTACCTAAGTTATGTCCCAAACTTATTGTGCTCTGTGCAATCACAAGCACAAAAATTCAAGCAGCTTGTAAGGAAGTGCATAAACACATACAGGGCTCCAACAGTCAAACAGATGTAAAAATGGCTGTAGGCTGCAAAGGATCTTCACAGCAACCCCAGACAACTGTTGCACAACAGATCCTACAAATGAAGGGATCGTGTGTGAAATTTTAACAATTATTTATATCTATAAGGAGATACAGATATATTCATACATATATACATTTCTGTATCCACTTCTATATCATGTGTGCATAAATATGCGAATGCCTAAGCAGTCTGCCTTCCCACTAAGTGTACTGTGAGATACAGCAGTACAATCACCACATTTTCTGTGGTCACTGCCTTCCCGAAGGCACAGGACAGACCTGCTCCGGGGCCGAACACGGAGCAGTAGGTGAGACCTTTCCCCGCACATCCTCAGCGCCACAGTACAGCAGCTACAAGGCTGTTGCGGGAGGGAACACAAGAAGATAAAAGATAGTCAGATGAATTTAACAATGGCAAGTAAATCATGTTAGTGATTGACAGTCTCTCTGCTTCTGCTACACATTTGTGTGGGGGTCTGGATGAGCTGTTTTAACCAACCTTTTCACAGATGCCACAGTACATTCCCCAGTCTCTGGACTCTGACACAAGAGCCCGGGCTCTCATCTTCAGCAGTGCTGAAGCATTCGCAAGTGCAAATGAGGTCAATGAGAGCTGTGCTTTGAATGTATAAAGAGCCATGAAATCATGAGCATCCACAAGGTCTTAGGTATCTAAAATGACTACAAGCTGTAATTGTTCGGTGCCTCAGTTCCCCATTTCTGGAATCCTACAGATGCCTTGTGAAAACAACTTTATTAAAGTTTGTGAAGGGCCAGATGGAGTGTATCAAATGGCATGGAACAGCACATCATGAAATTAACCATCCTGTCCTCAGAGATGCTTAGCAAAGCACGTTAGTGCTTTGCCAGTAAAGAAGCAGCAATGAGCACCCAGTGAGGACCTGAGCTAGGTTTTGAGGCTCCTTTCAAACTGGGTTAGTTCACATACATTAGAAAAGTATCCCTTTCCTCATCTAGCTAGAAATGTGATGGGAACTCCTTTATTCAGCATCCTGAGGAATTACAGGAGCCTACACAGAAAGCTGTAGTTACACAACTCCCTGACCGTATGCAGAATAACCAGCAGAAAGAAACAGTGCTGAGTGAACTTCGGGGGGAATAGTTGCCTATGGATTATTCTCACCTCCAACTGCACAAAAATTATTTTAGTGTTTGATTGCATTTTTTTTTCAGTCAAGTTTTTAGTTCTGCTCCCTTTGCTTTCCCTTGTGAAGCTACTGCAGTCTTCATGCTCCTGCTCACCACAACTTGCACTGTTATTATTTCCATTACAGGGTTTCTTCCCAAACCTAAATATTCCCAGACACCTTCTGAACAGGCCCTCAGAGATTCTAGTAAACTGGGAGGTATCTCAAGAAGGGCTGTGTTTTCAGTTTTCCTATTCACTGAGCGAGCGGCAGTGCAGCAAACCAGGCAAAAGGGGGAAGGTTCTTGGAGAAGAAGAATTGCGTGCCCAGAATTATTCAGGAAGTTGTACCCATTTGCCAAGAAGTTTCAAAGAAGCAGAAACACCTCCTTCTTCTCCAAACATCATCTTGTATTTACAAATGGTTTGCGTCCTAGCGCAGTGCAATTTCAATGACTCTGCAGGAGAATCGTACTCAGAAGAGCTCAAAGACTATCCTGACTATCATGGAGACGGATGCAGAGTAATAAATCAGCCAGACTGAGCTTGAATCCTCAAGGAGCAACAAAACCTTAACACTGCAGATGCTCACTAATTGAAAGTTGTAAGAGCCCTTCACAGCAAAGTCTTTGCCTAAGACAGATGAGGCTCCTGCACTCCAAAGGAGCACGTGTGGGAGGTCCTGAAACAGTAGTAGGCCAGTATTTAACATTGCAAAGGCCTTGGATGTGAACAGCTTTGTGGAAGAAGAAGGAATTGCTCTTTTGGCAAAACATGTGAAACTGTCTGTGATAACAGGAATGAGAGCAAGCAAATATTTGCACTGAATGCCTTGTCAGGACAGGGGAATTGCTACTGATATGATCTTTACTTTCAATGTTACTGCTTCTGACAGTCTTACAGACTTTGCAGATGTTTATTGGCCACTAAATCATTCTTCAAGAATGTTGGCTCTGTTCCCAAACCTGAAGAGTCTGAATGTGAAGGGGTTTGTTATTCAACACACACTGCTGCTTTTGGAGACAGTGATTTTCAAGAAACCAGCAGGGAAGCGTCGTCAACTGATAACAACACAGGACTGAATTCAGACTTCTCAGCACTCGGGGCCTCAGACATGAGGCATGCTTGAGTAAATGTGCACCACGTAGCGGGGCATTGTGTATCCACGTGGCACAGCCCTCTGCCTGAGCCATGACAGCAATGCTATGCCACGTTAATCATAGCAAACATTGCTGTGGAGAGACAGGGCTTACTAGCTCATCCTGACCTTGCTGTACTGCTTGCAGGTCTTGGTATAGTGCAATTGCATGAATCTGGGGCCTCTGTAAAACTCACTCCATGGCACTGCAGAGATTCTTACTGTTCCATTCGGCTCCTCTAACTGTAGGACACACTGTATAACAATGAGGCGTATTCAAACCCTCTGCCATTCATCCCGGGAAGAGCGATTTGCAAAGACACAAGGGCTGAGCTGTAGAGGACCCTAAGCCACCATATTTCAAGCCAAACAGATTTGTTTTCAAATAGAGTATCTGAACCACAGGCAATACGTGCAGGCTGTTTCTCTCTGAGTGAAGATGCCGATTCTCTGAGATCATTGCAAACGGCTCTCACCTGAAAAAGCCACACTGGCCACTCGAAACTATACCTAAATAGCAACTACACCAAAATAGTAGTGTGACAGTAATAACACATATCTTTTAAATAATGAGTGATAAAAAGTAATCCATGCCTTCGTACTAATAAAATGACAAATTATAGAAGCACAATGTATTACTACCACAGAGGAAAAACATATTACCCAGAACCATTAAACATGTTTCTCCCAAAAAGGCACTGATTACTTTGACCAGTGTAGCCCAAGTCACAATAGTGGACATGATATAATAGCAGTTAAAGCCAAGAGCCTCCTCTAAAACCTAATTGAATTGCTGGCTATCAGCCTCCAAGATCGAAGACAATGTTATCTAAAGCAGACACTCCTAACATTCCTCCCCCAAATAGGTTGAATACTGTTTGTTTAAAAATGTCAGGTTGGTGCAGAGATAGGGTGCTTCAAAAATATGTAAGGCAGGTGCAGAAGGCAATAATGTCATATTTACTACACATTTGTTTTACATCAGCTCATACATGTTTTCCTGGAAGTCAGGAGATTTCTATTAGGGTATTCTGTCCTGCAACAGTTTGCTGTATCAGACTTAAAACACACATACATATTTATGGTAAAGCCATATGGTATTTATGGTTAAATCAACAGGCATACTTCAAAATATATGAATTTTGAATAATTTGAAAGATCTGTAGATCAAAAACAACTCAGAAGCTTTATCAGCATGTATAAATAACCAGTCTTCCCTCCTGTTACCATAAATTAAAAAAAAACCCTTCACCCAGCAGGGTTTACAATCAGGGGAAACTGGACTACATATATATGCATAAAAATATGGAAAATAGCTGCATTCATAGAATGAAATTCCTCACACAGATGCAGTTGGAAATCACTGTGGACCTTTTGCTCAAGGAGCAACCAAATTTACTTTATCTTAAAGTAACTCACACTTCTGTAATTTTCTTACGTGTCTTCCCTGACCTGCTTAGATGCTTTCCTAAGGGTAAGCAGCATCTGCAACGACCGTGTATTTGTATAGATAGCCTTGCGTCCTCGTCTCCCTTTTAAGAATTTCCACTTCTATAGAGAAAAGCAATGAGACAGGAAGCCATGGTTCCAGACATAGATAACATTCACATTTTTTAGGGAATAACTATGGTGAAAATAACCGAGTTCCTTTGATCCCTCCAACACAGTCCAACTCTAGGCTTTGAGCCTTTGGACGGAGGATGAGAGGAGGACTCTGAGCAGCCACACAAGCCAGGCAGCTATGACACAAAGGTTCTACACTCTGTGAACTGAAATGGTGCATGTTCTCTAATTAACTCTCTGCTATTATTAGTTGCACTTGTGTTTCCACTTTGAAAACAATAGAAGCTTTTTCTTTCATTTTGCAAGAGTTTTTACTTTTTACTTTTGCCCAGGAGCCAAAGCTTTCCTGTGGAGCAGTAGCCTACACATCACAGTTTGCGAAGTTTATGGAGACCTGCAAAGGGTCTGCAAAGCAGATGCAGCAAATCCCACACACCAACAACACCTGCTTTCAACAGCTTTCTGTACCTTTTTTTGAGGGTACAGATTCACCAGGGCATGCAAAGCACGCACACAACCTACGTAGTTGGCTGCCACCAACCTTTTTACTTCAGATGAACTAACCAGCAAGGTTTTGGCAAAACCAGCCCCTCGGAGCACTGCTGAGGGAGTGGCTCACCGACAGGCAGGACTCGGCTAGCACTGCCATACACCACCAACCCCAACTGCAACTCAAGGTTAAGCATATCTTATAAAAATACTCTCCTGATAGCACTTCCTAGGCTACCATCTCAGGTAGGAGCATCTTGAGGGCTGCTCAATGTACCCTGAAGGCTGTTGACCACCCAAAGCCTCCTCGAGACTCCAAATACTGTGGCCTTTAAAATCAAGAGAGTAAAATGTTTCCTGTTCAAATGACTGGTAATGTAAAAGCAGAAAATTTGCATATTAAAACTAAGATTTAAATTGTACTCCTGTTTATCAATAAAATCAGACTCATTTCTTTTTGTGTCTCAGAGAAAAATAGAAAATGTAGCAAGTGTTTAGTAGGCCACTAAGTTTTAGAAAAATGGGCAAAATTTATAAATGAAAATACTGCTTTTTCAAGGATGAAGAGAACAGTATCTAGATATGTAGTACTATAAAATCTACTGCCTAAATGCTACATTTACTTGTACAGCACATTTAAAAAAAAAAATTCTGTTTCAAGGAAAGAGTACAAAATTTTCTCTGATTATATAACGGAGCATCAGATGAGTTTATAACTATTTCTCTAACTGTTGTTCTTGTTCTCATAGATATGTGCAAGACACGTTCCCTTATAAAACATTCTGACTTTCTAAGCAGCAGAAAGGATGCCCTCCTTTGGGCAAATGCACACTTTTCACTTATTTGGATGAAAAAAAAAAAAAATTAAATAGAACACATTTCCAATCCACACTTGTTAATTTGAAACACTAAAAATTCTCCCATATTGAAAGCAGATAGCGCTGAAGAAACATTCATTTTCAAGGTCATAACAGTGCTGGCAAAATTCAAAAAAGTTGTAGTCCAACTTGCTTGTGTTCAGCTGTGTTTACTTAGTCTCAATTTGACAAAAGTCTGCCTCTGATTATACATAGCAGTCATCTGCCCACAGATAAATAGATATTACAGAACCGTTTGGAGGGAATGATGTTTGGCTACCACTATTTTTGGAATAATTTACTCTGCATCCTGAACTTAAAACACCAAAATGATTCATAATGTTTTTCGGACCCAAGTATTTCCATTTAATAAAGAAATTGACCTGTATGACCTTTGTGGACTTCATATTGTACATGTTAGTGGATAAAAAAGGCAATTTGTTGTTAAATACTCTGTGTGCCTGGGAAAGGTGGATTTATACAGAACTGAGACCAAAGCTAGCGGCACATCTGGTGCACTCAGCGCAGCAGGTCAGAGCCCAGCACCAGCACTGCAAAGGGCTCAGGGTGCTGCTGGAGAGGGGGCTTTAACTCAGCTCCACAAGACATCCCACCCCATCACAACCTGCAGGCAAATGTATACTGCTCAGCTCTCTGCAGGGCATGCACCTGCAGTTAAAGCCCACACTAGCAGAAAACCTAACGGCAGTGCTTGAAATACAAATGCGTTTTCTATTTCAAATGTACGTATTTCAGATGTAAATTTAATAGTTTTCTGCCTATTATTTGTAGGAGGAAAAATGAATACGTATTGGATGTCAAATTGAAATTTTGCCTTATCTGAAGCAGGCAGTTGTTTCATGACATTTATAAAATACCTTATATTTTAAAGCAGACCTGCAGTATTTCTCTGATGTGGATAGAAATTTTGTCCAGTTAAAGACATTACTTAGCCTAAGGCATTTTGTGTTATAAATTATCCAGGAATAAGGTAAAAACTTCCGAGTAAATTATAGTCCCTACTCCCATTCCTTCCCTCTTCCTAATGCTCTCCCCTGTAAGCCCCTGTCAGCTTCCCAACATCAATTACCCCAAACAGCGCTTCCGTGTCGAGCACTGGAAGTATCGAGGGCAATTCAAAGTCCATGAGGGATATTATTACTACTGTACATTTGAAGTGGAAGATGTTTCCAGAGTATGGTGATAGATGGAAGAATAAATCCTAGACCAGACGGAAGGTCAGATAGATTAGTTTCTGTAAAGTTAGCATGCTTTCAAAAATGTCTTTTCAATTAGAATACCAAAATTAAGAAAGCCTCTGATGCAATAGGAACCACATGTTTGACATATCCAGCTTCTCTATCTTTGACATCTGAATAGTCAGTTTAAAGAAAATTAAGACATTTGTTTACAAAGAACTAGTTTATGTGTTTACAAGACCAAGCTGAATGTTTTTAGATGGAGCGATTATATACTAGTCATTTCCCCTCATTTTCCCTTGTTTCAAGAAGGAATATTACTGTGAAGAAGGAATGTGTTTTCAATGTGGACAGCTGGAGGTACAGAAAACAGATTTCTGTCATGTGGAACAAATGCAGCAAATTCCTTCTTTACGGGCTGTTTTCTTACAGAGACTAAGTATTAGGAGCTCGTTACACTGTGATGCAAAACCCCACTCATTCAGAAGTGTGCTAACAATCACATCCCAAAGAAGAGTTAATTCAGATGGAATCCAGGAAAATGAGGCAGCACAGAAACCTCATCAGCAGGCCAGTCACATGACAAAACGCGAGGCATCTCCAAAGCCACTGCCTGCCAAAAAAAGAAAGGCTGCTGCAAGAAAAATACTTTCACAGCTTGATATCTGGGTCTTGTGACTGCTATCCAAACAAGGAGTAAAAGTGGTACTATATAATGTGGCAGGGTAAACAGAACCACCCACTCGTCATCACCAATCATGTTTTTAATTCAGATAAATTCTGTTTCTTTAAAAAATGATGGGGGAAAAAGAAACAAAACCTTTTGTTGAACTTGAAAATTATATGTATAATCTGATTTGGCATGACATATTTTAGGTTTGTATATATCATGAACTATATAGGAATGCATGATTTGCCATGCAGGATCAGACTATCGGTCCATCCCGGGTGATGTCCTTTCTATGCTACTGACCGATGCTCGTCTCAGAGGAGAACAAAGATGTTGCCTTCAGCCAACTATGCAATAGGTTAAGAAGATTTTCTGCCTGCAACTTAAAGATGATGACTTGAAAAATTTTCAAACAGGAGATCTGATCTGCAAAATTTACAGAATGAAGTAGGCCTGGGAGAAGTTCAAACTTTCAGGAACACTGGGTCAAAGAAGCCTCCACATTTGGCCAAACTCTTACAGTAGCCTGAAAACCAGTTACCATTTTTGAAACAGGTCTTGGTGGGATTCGCCGAAGTCTGGGTTGCATATGATGAAGCCAAAGAACAAAAACTTTTCTATACTTTTGTGTCCAGCTTAGTTAGGGATTGTGGATGTACCGAGAAACTGGGAAATTAATAACCACACACCCCATACAGACACCCTTCACCACCACCATCAGATCTAGAGTATTTCCCAGCCTCGGACTAAGTTCTGTTTTTTTCCCTGAGTTGTGAGCCACAGTTTGGATTAATTTGCTTTGTATTCTAAGCAAGGTCATACTCTTTTCTAGAAGTTTATTTGCTCTTAGCCTGTGTAACATGGACAAAAATGCCAAGACATAGTAATTAGATTCAAAGGTGCCTTCCCAGAAGAGTGGCAGTATCTTGAAGGCTTATATACCCTCATTTGTCAATTGTCTGCATTCCCCTTTCCCCATCTTCTCCCAGCACTCTCCTCTCTCTACAGTCTTTCAAAAGTTTCTGTTCTTTATTTTCCTACCTGTAATTATTTCCTGCTGTGAGTTTTCCTTTTTCCCTTTGCTCTCCATCCTTTCTTCTATCTTTTGCCTCCTAGAACTCAAATGATACTCCAGGCATAACCTACCTGAAAAGCGAGGTACACCTTTTAAGTCCATTGTCAGTAGTAAAGGGACGGGAAGTGTCTCAAAAAGAGGTAAATGACTATTCCAGTCACTGTCCCGGACAAACAAGTGTAGCTTCCATTCACAGCTGGAGGAGTTCAGCGCCTGTGTCAAGTTATTCCCCATTTGCTACCAGTCACTGTTTGGCGTGGGAGTCCTGCTATAGCAATCTGTCCCCACACCAGGGCACGGAGAGACAGACAGAATTTCTTGCAGTGGCTGCAGGGTGTTGGTGATGAGAAAACCAACTCAGATAATTTAAGTCTTTTCTTCACTCTTAACTGAGAACGGCACCTAACATAAGCAAAAACTGTGTTGAAACTTAAAAGACTAAGGAAGAGGACTGTATAAATATGGAGACAGCTATGCACCACTTCACCCCTTGTATTCTGCTGGATCCCTAAGAAAATACCAAAACATCACAAGAAAAGATCCTTGTATGGTATGCATCATGTAATTAATATCACAGCTAATGAAAATCTCTGTCTTGGCTTCACGTGCAGTGGTTCAACATCCTGTGAAAGGAGAGAATTACACCACACAAGCAATTAGGTCAAGAAGATAAAAGACTAAGAAGCATTGATTCCCTGAACTTCTTGAGATCTGCCCATCAAAACAGTAAAAGTTTGCTTTCCAAGATGAAACAAGCTAATAGAAACATGCACTAGAAATCATCTTTATGGCCAACACTCCAGAGAAAATACTGAGGAATGCTTTTGTTTTTCATGGTGAATATATCGCCCCTGTAACACCCCCCAGTCGAAAGCTCGGCTGCCCCCTCCAGCTGGTGCTGCCTGGGCAAGCTAGAGCTGTCTATGCATGGCCCAATCTAGCTTGCACACCCAATCTTTCCAAATTTTCTCTGTTTTCTTTGTCTCACTCTTTTTATATTGCTTCTGGTGTTTTTTTGTGTGTGTTTTTGCTGCTGCTCGCTTCCCACCCTTACCGCTCTCCAACTGCTTGCTGGGCAGGCACAGCAATTCCATGTAAGGAACGCAGGGAAGAGAAGCATTCCTTGATTTTTCTGCGCACAGTAACTTGCATGACATTTGATCATACACAAAGATTAAGTCATTCATGAATAGGGCCCAAAGGGAGGAACAACTCCAGAAAAACAACCCTCCTCTCTGGTAGTACAGCATCCAGGACTCCACAGTCATTACTGCCACAGTTACAGTTCGTAGCCGATCTGGCAAAGCGAGGAATCCAACTGCAGGCTCTGTGGTTTAAACAAAACGTATCTACAGCAGCTTGGATCAATGTTTAAAAATGTTCCATGTTATTTTAGTCCAAGGACAAGGTTTTAAAATTAAAAGAAAACTTTGGCTTTAATTACAGATTAAAAGTGAAAGTTGTTTGAAAAGAATGCAGTTCTGAGAAGAACAGTAATAGAAATGATTTAAATTTTAAAACTTGTTCTTCTCTCTCCCAGCATGTGACAAGTCTCCTTGTAAATATTTAAAACAAAAGTTTGAAAGCAATTAATTTGTGGACAATATTTAGGGTGCTTCTGCCTTGCTGTTGTGGATCTTTGGCATAGCTCAACTTTTTCCTACATTTATGTTTTCAAGCTAAAGTAAGTGTCAGATTTTGATGCATGTTGCAATAGCCAAAAAATAACCACAACTGTAACTTTTGCCTCCTTTTCTCCTAAATTTTGTTACTTTATGCGTGATGCAGCACGTCACCACCTTTTACATAAATGCAAAGGGTTTATTCCAAATCAGCTACGAGCAATGCGATTCCAAAGTGGTTAGGTGCTACAATGGAGAAGCTGCTGCTCTTGGGATGATTTTCAGCAACAATTGCCCATCTGAAAATCATTAGTGCATAGCAGTGGATTTTCCACATGTTCATATGCTGGACAAGCAGGTTGCCCTTGAAGTATGGTTCCCCGGGGGAAGAAGGAAAACCCAGAGAAAAGTATTCTATTGTCAGATCACGGTTTCGCTAGAGCCAGACAAAAATATGGTCAAGCATTCACTTGGCTGCTCTGCTGGCAAAACTATAGGGTACCGAAATGGAGACAGCTAATGAAGAAGGCACAGAATGAAGCTCAGGAAGAAGAAGATCTTAAAGGAGTACAGATATTTTTTTTTCTTTTAAAAACTCAGAAATAGGGTTAAGTACGCAATCTTAATGGCTTTCATATTACTGACCTTTATTTTTATAAGGCCAAAAAGCTTTAGAAGGGGTAGTATTTTCCTGACAAAGTATCTTATCTTTTAATTCAGCAGTGTTTGAAGCACCAACGAGAAAGTATTGCAGAAGCCTAAATAAAAAAGGGTATGAATATAACAAGGCAGGATTTGATATTTAATGCCCCATTAATCGATAATTTGGCTTGAAGGAGGAAAAAAGTTGGCAAAAGGGAATGGAATTCTTTAGCTCCTTGTTTTACTTAAGAAAAATTCCCAACGGGCTTCACTTAAACAAAGAACTTTAGTTTTCCACTGGAAAGACAAAAAGAAAATCTTGGTCTAGCATGTCCTGCCACATGCTTTAACTACACAGTAAAAGAGTATGTACTTGGATCCCAGGCACATTTCAAAAGTGTAGTATTTATTAGCTGCTCTGTTGCCAAGTTCCACTATTATCATTTTATTATAACTAAGGTATATTTTTACTAACTAAATTATATTTAGGTCTTTAGTTTAGGCATTTGAAGGTCTCGGAGTGTCACGTACAAATGACACACAATATATCACAGGAATTTGTTGATTTTCTCCCTCCTCCTCTCCTCTATAAACAGTTACCCTGTATCTGTGATCTTGGGGCATTTGACTTTCCTAAACCCATAATCCAGCTGTAAAGATACGTGAGGGCCAAGGGAGCGAAATCCTCAGATGGAGCTCGCCAAGGACGAAGGTGATCCCTGTTACTGGATCACCCACTGCATGCACGTCCCTTGTACCCACGGGGCAGCACAAACCCACCGCTTGCCACTACCCCCTTCAGACACCTTGCTCCAACCCTTCTCCGCTGCCTTTCACCCAACTCACCTAGATCTGGCTTTTTGCTGAGACCTGTTCTCAGCTGGGGCCGTGGGCTGGTTTTCCGTACACGGAAGGTGTTGCATGGTGGGACACAGCCTCTCCGTGAGCGAGGGTGGGCAGGGGCCGGCAGCTCAAGCCAAGTTTGCCACAGCAGAGCCATGTCCCACACCTCCCGTTAAAGGATTGTTGGTCCCAGGCAGAGCATGGAGCTGCTGCCCAGAGGCTGTTGGGATGGGACAGAAAGAGGATGTGACCATAAGGCAGGAGAGGGCTTTGGTGGGCTCACATTGGGCTAGGTATTGCTGCTGCTCTGGGCAGGGAAGGGGTGTCTCCAAGTGGCCATGACACCCACAGAGAGATGACAGAGCTTCTCAAACCCCAGCAAGTGCAGCAGTACCATGGGGCTGAATAAAGCCTTTATTTTTCCTATTTTGTGCAAGGAATGAAGGAAGAACAGTACCCAAGTATGAGCACTTACATTCTCTGAGGGTCACAGTCTTTGATCTCTGAGCAAAGATCCCACTGAAAGCAGCTGGAGTTCACCAAATGAAGTTTGGAAAGCTTTGCAAACACATGAACATTGTGTGTCAAACCATGTAGCATGCTTTGGGGCCAAAACACTCAAAAAACAGACCAGATCTTGGCAGATTGGATTTTTGCTTTGTCCAACATCAAGCACATCCAAAAGCTTGGTTTTAAAACATCTGAGTGCCTGTCCATCGATTATGAGGTGAAGCTAAAGGCACTTTGATTCAGACATCAGATATAATTATTAGCCTCTTTTGAAGTAACAGGGTAGAGAATCAGGGATGTGAATCTGTAAGTGAGTTGAATGAGGTACAGAGGACTGAGAAATATCAATGACCTTTTCTCTATATAGATCCACAATAAATGTAACAAAAACACAAATTAATACTTATGTGTAGCCAAGAGACATTATCACTCACAGTCTCATTAGACGAGGAGTGAAAACAGCAGCAGAAATGCTGGGAGACAGTACTAAAAGGAAAACAGGCTTATAAGGACACCTGCCATTTTTTTTTTTTCATTTAAAATGTTTAAACAAGCATTTATTTATTTTGCTTTAGCCAGCAAAAAGGCCTTTGCATAAAACAAAGGATGACTGGGATCAATACCTGCAGGTCAGCCTCGTCTTCTCTGCTGACCTTCATGAATAGCATTTTGGGCTTTGCTGGGCAAGGTGGAGTAAGCACTTCTGCAAGGTATGGGATTTGAAAGGGAGGTATCTCATCATTTGTGGATAATACAATTGGGAGCCTCTTTTCCTCTGTCTTCGCAAAGTTGACTGCCGTGGTGAACGACTGCACAGCTCTGAGCTGAAGTAATACAGTGAAATGGCAAGGCAGCAGGCTTAAATTCCACAGACATCATAACAGAGCACTGAGGAAGTATGTGGATGTGTGTGTGTGTGTATAT
>VZTL01019533.1:0-39841 GCA_013400535.1 Scopus umbretta | reverse complement strand
TTTTTTTTTTCTTCCCCCTCCTCCCTTTTCTCCCCTTCTCCAAGTGGGCACCTGAGCATTTCTCTGCAAACAGGAACATGTGTGTGATGGAGCTTGGATGCCTTTAGGCACATGTGGACTTTCTGAGGTCAGCCACTGAATATGGTTTGTGGAACTTTTTCCAGCAGTCAAATATGAGAACTCTCTTAGCTGTGTGTCTGACTGAATCTCTAGCTTTGGGCTGGCAAAAGGAGCTTGTTTTGCCAGACCTGCATTGCAAGTGTCCTTCAGGGGGCTGTGTTTCTCCTTGGTTTCACACCTGGAAGCTCCCTTACCTGCCTTCCCAGGCAAGGAAATGCAGTCCAGGAAGGGACCTGAGCTTTACCAAGAGTGAGGGAGTGGGTGGTTTGTCCAGACAGGAGTGAAGCAGCTTGAATTTGACGGAATTATTAAGTGATCATTTGAATTGCAACACTTGATGCTGGGTTGTTTGTTCTGGTTCTGCAGGGCTTCTTTAGGAAGCTGTGGCATACAGATTGGAGAGAAACCAGTTCAGCATGAAATGCCTTTGTAGGTGTGTTTGTTTATATGGTATCTTAGGTGCACAATATGTCTGTGTATGCCACAGCCACCTTCATCTTGAAGAAGTAGAGGGCTTGGCTGAAAACACCGTGTGTGTGGCACATATGTACGCGTTGCTCTGTTCTCTCTGTGTGATGTGTTGAAGGAATGTTGGCTGTAAGCCCGGACAGGGACCTTATGAGACATGCAGTCCCTGCAATCACAGGTACCTGCCTTGGTAAACTTAGCAAGCACCATCTCAAAGCTACTATTGTTTTTTTTTCCCCTTGTTAGTTTTTGGGAAGGCTGTTCTAGATCCTTGCTGCTCTAATGGATGGGAACGCCTTCAGAATGCCGGCCTAGATTAATTCAGAACTTGCTTAGCCCCATTAATTTTTGTGTCATTATTATCCTTGGACATAAATAGTCATATAGAAGAGTTGTCCACTGAACTAATCTTCATATGTAATTGTGCAGTAATGTAGCATCACAGTAGCATGTGTGTGCAAGCTTACTTGGCGTGGGTTTTGCTTGAGAGTCCCTTTCAGCATGAAGTAAAAAAGGTGCCCTTGCCAATTTAGCTTTGCAGGGGATGATTTACATTTCCACAGAGTCCCCCTTCAAAAGAACTTGTCAAACTTTCCCAGGTTAAAATGATAATAAAGAAAAACAAATACAATTGATAAGAAAGAGTTATCTTGTAAAAAACGTTCTTTAATGAAAAATGTCTCTTTTGATGTGACAAGCTTGTGTGTGTGAAGTCATATCACAGCTTTGGGTTTTGCATGGTTTAAAAACAATCAACTTTGTCAAGTCCTAGAAGTGAGGAAAGGAGGTGATACCAGTAGAAGGAAGCATGTCTGCTGCTTTAGATGGAAGTTGTCTGACCTCCGTCAGGGCCAAAGGAAGGACAGTCAGTCATGCACTTCATGCACCTGGCTGCAGCTTTTGGACTGAGGCATAAGAAAAGATGGCTGGAAAAATGTCATCTTCCTGTATCTGATGTTTGAGAGTCTTTTTCATTTGACTGCTTTCATAAACCATCTTCAGCAAGCAACAGTGTGGTCCGGCCCTTAGGGCATGACAAAGGGTGGCCAGAGTGACCACCCATCCGGGCTGTGCTATTTCAGCATGGAGACAGTATGATTGGGTTGGGTTTGGTTTTTTTTTTTGGATGCCATGGTTGTATGGGGATTTTTACATAGTTATTTTACCTGTGTATGATTAATGCCAGTGTAGGCATTTGCTTAGTAATGGGTGAAAAAAGTCCCTTGCCACAACAACGTTGTGAGTGCTTTTGTCCTTCAGTTTCTTCTGAGCTGAGCCAGTCCTTGCGCTGTTTTTCCGTCCCGTGTATTCATTTAGTGGAGCACAGAAGAAATAGGATGGTTTAAGTGGCATATGTGTGTGTGCGGTTGAGGGCCAGCTATAGAAATCGGCTGGTGGAGGGCTGAGCAGGGGTACCAGCAGTCCTTTGTGTGGAGGGGAGAGGCAGTAACCGCTGTTTGGCTTTCTGTGGCAGCTTGCAGAGATTAGGGTGCTGGCTGCCGCCTTCCTGCAGTGGTTTAGGATTCATCGAGTCGTCTTTATTCCGCTACGGTGTCCTTTGATTCTAGTCTTGCTGTGTCTGCCTTAATTGGGTACTGAAACAGTTATATATGTTAAAATAAATGAAATTTTTACTGCAAAAGGGGAAAAGAAGAAAGACAGATGATCCCTCAGCAACAGCTGTTTGGAGAAAGAATCCCACAGAAGCTGCTTCCTTCACTAATTAGAAATCTGCTTTCTTTTAGGAAGGATAACGTCTACATACTTGACTCCTGTTCTTGCTTCTAATTACTTCTTGGAGAAGTGAATAAAGACGCTGTTTCCTATGTTTTACTTAGAGTTGCTGAGGCAGAGAATGTTGGGTGGAAATGTCTTCTGGAGATGAGAAGGAACAAAAAAAAAAAAAAGAAATAAAGATGTCAGATGGCACTTTGAATTTGAGGAAAGGGGCGTTATGTTTATTCCAGAAAGAGCTGCATGAACACTGGATTAGAAGCAGTGGTAGAGCTGATATGTGGGATCTTCTGGGTCTCTGTGGAGAGGATGCTGTTCCTGAGAGAGGACAAATCTGTGACAAACTGGTACTTGGTGGAAGACCACACTGAGAGATTGCAGATGGGCGAATGGGTCTGCTGTAAAGCCAGACAGCAAAGAGTTCCCTCTTCCCTGCAAATTACAGCTTTCTTGCACAGTGGTTTCTCTGCGTAATTTAAGTAAAAAAGGGCAGTGGTTGTTGCAGTAGCTGTGTCCAGCCAGGGGGAATGAGTGGTGCTGGACAGATGAGCCTGTTGCTGTCAGAAGGGATGCAGGACAGAGGTTTAAGGAAGAGCGAGCAAATGTCAAACCCATCTACGCATGAAGTTGGGTTTAGGTTTACAGAGGTGTTACTGAAATCAGGAAATCGCAAGGAGGTTTAAAACAGTTGCTGAAAGGAGCCTGTTGCAGGCTGTGGTGGGTGGCCGTGAAGTGAAGGTGCAGCAGTTCTGCAAAGCCGCGGCTGTGGGAGGGGAGGAAGGTGAGTCACCGCGAAGGCACCAGAACCTGCGCAGCAGCGTGCTGCGGCGGGGCTGGCTGCTTCGCCTCGGATCTCGCCCTCCTCCCGTGTAGCTCGAGGTTTGTTCCCAAGGAAAGAAACAAAGGAAAATAAGCATTTTGCTTATTAGGATAGCTCGATGCCTCATTGTCAGTGCTTACGGTGGGAATTAACTATGTAAACCACTTTGGGGTTCCGGCTTAGTGATTACAGTACAGATGGGCTCCACAAGCACGGTCTGATACCTGGTGAATAGAGCAACTTCTGTCAGAAGTCTTCAGTAAATTCATCACAAAGCAAATGCTTAGAAAAACGGAGCGTTAAAGCTAAAATTCTAGAAAAGAGTAAACGTGCTAGTTTGGCATCTTAAAAAGCATGCTTTGATTGTTTTCCATTAAGAAATAATTCTGTTTTGAAATGCCTTTCATCTTTTTATTAAGGTTATAAATACTGAAATTGGAACAAAGCATTGTATTCAACCTGAAACAAGCAATTCTGTATTTTCCCTGGCAGCTGATGAGCAGCCTGCGAGGTGCAGGGTGTCTCCTGCGGGCTGGAGGGGCCCCCCAGGAGAGGCTGCTTGTGCTGCTCTCCGGTGGAAAAGGCACGTGGGGATTTGTTGGCATGCACTAGTGGTGATTTGAGCAAAGCCCCTTTCTGTCTCTGCTGAACTTTTTTAAGCCTTGAGCAGGTGTTAGTTTGCAATCCGGCAATTCAATTACTCTGAGCAATAAATTTCAAGGTAAGTGTTGGAAGCTCCATCACTTGAAGCACCAATGTTTTTCTTTTTTCTCCCGGTCTTCGAGGTAGTATCATCAGCAGTGGAAGNCTAAAATCACTTTACCTTTTCAGTGTTAGTCATTTTCAGGAGTGTGCTTAAACAAAAGCAGTAATGAAAAGTGTATGCGTGTCTGGGCAGTAAGAAGGAAGAGGAGTGAAATATGTATTTCATCTCTTGCCTAGGAGCTATACAGACGAGTTCCCGTCTGTAGAACCTGTGGTTTGCCAGATGAATTCCCCCAGCTCTAAAGCTGATAGGATGGTGCTGGCATTCTCCAGCTTTGATGTTTAGCATCCAATCAAGAGGTAAAAATCAGGGGGCAAAAATCGGTACGGGAGCGTGGAGTGACAAATCTTTCTGTACAAATAACAAGTGATAAGCTGATAACTGGTAGCCCAGCTGCAGAGTTAACTGGTTAAATTAACTGATGGCAGAGATCTCCTTTATGTAGAGGTTTGCCTCAAGTCTTTATGCCCTTTCTGAAGGCTTGCAGGGAATAGCTGTGGAGGATAGACATCTGCAGAAATTAACGTTGACTTTCAAGCAGAATAGATGATTAATGAGAATTTATTGCTCTTGATGGACAAATGAAGCACCTCCAGTTTTCTTCTGAGTGATGTTCAGCTTTCTTTTCTCCAGCAAATGATTCAGCTGCTCAAACTTTTCTAAGAACAATTAGAGGTAAAGAGAGAGAGAAAAGGAAAGAACTGGCCCCTCTCAGCTTGATTTATTATCTAACTCTTTTGTAACAAGATTTCCAGTGTTGTAAAATATTAAATACCTCCTTATATTCAATATCACATTTTGATACATTTCATGCCTCATTTGCTACTGGAGTCAAGGACAACTTCACATTTTTCATGGCACAAGGCCCAGATTTGTCTATTTATTTATTTTTTATTCACTACATTTTTCTTTTTTTACCTGTATCAATTTGGATTAAATCTTGGCAACCATAGCAACCTATTCCACTGGGTGGTTTCAGGTCTCCAGCATGTGGGAACTTTTTGGCTTGGCTTATCCCCCATGGGCTGCTGTGCAGTAACCATCTATAGAGGATCACGCTTAGCAGGGAATGGGTGAGAGATGGTTTTGTGCTGAATGCTAGACTGAGGCAGGCAGCTCTTGTCTGTCACTGGCAGTGTCACTTTGAAGCAAAAGGCTATTTTGTTTAACAGCTCACGTGATATAATGAGGGGGATTAAGTGGAATTTGCTGCCACAGTTAAAGAAAGATGCACGTAACTCCTGGTAATTAGGAAGGGCTCAGTATTTGTCTTTGCCTTGATCTGTGTGGGAGTTTTTTGATTATTGCTTCTCACATTGGGAAACAACAGCTGAATCCTGTTGCCTTCTGTATCGAGTCACCAGTACACAGTGACTCTGCTTCTGCAGGTAGGAATGGCAGCTTGGGATGCAGCAGAGCCAGCGCTGCATCTTTGTAATCAGAACGTGGGCTCCATCCTATTTCAGTTGTCAGACCTTGGCTGCATCCTTTTAAATTCCTGTGTTAAGCCAAGACGTTTCTAGGGGACTGCTTTAACAGCTGGGCTCTGTGGAGGCTGAGTGGTGACGCGTCTGTGTTGGCTAGGGGTTAGTTTTTTTGGGGGGAGAGCTCAACTCTCATGCATATACCTCACCCTGGATCCATCCCATTTACCTTCACTGAGGCATCTCATCTCCTTCTTAAGTCAGCATAGAGGAATTGGACTGTGCTCCCTTTGGAGGTGATATCTCAGATGTGAGTGAGTCATCCTCCTGGGCTCAGGGTGTCTGACCTTCTTTTTACAAAATCCTATTTTTTTTTTCTTCCTATTGGCAAGGTGACTCCATTTTTTTTGTCTAAGGAAGTACAGTAAGAGTCATTTGCAAGTAACTGGAGCTCAAGAAGCTCTGCCTAGAAATAAGACATACGTTTTTGAACAGTGGGAGTAATTAGAAACTGTAATATCTCCCTTAAGGCTTGTGGTCAATTATCCATGAATGGCAACTTTACATTGTGATTGGATGCTTTTCCTGAAAGACATGCTTTAGTTGAAATTGGAAGGAGCTCAAGAAGGCCCATGGCTGGTTGTTTTGGAAGGGGGCCTGGACAACCACAGGGGTCCTTGCTGATCTGTAAGTGGGAGCTGGTTTAGCAAAAGAGTCCAGTGTTCACAGATTTATTTTTTTTTTTTTTTTTTCAGCAAGGTCTTTTGAACTGCTTCAGCTTTGCCACTGAAGCTGAGCTCCTGAAAGAACGGTCACAAGACACAGAAAAGTTTGGCTGGATGGAAAATTTTACAGCTAACCTACTAGTAGTGTTGTCCTTCCAGTTCTCAAGAGTGCACATCTCCTTTCAGAAGCCTAGTTTAAGTGATAACATCTCCTAATGGGCAGGCACTTAGCTGCCTTTAGGGGCAGGTAGTCCCCAAGGCATGGCGCCCTAAATGAGTGACTTTGAACCTTGGTCCATTGGTGCAAGAGTCTGTGAAAGATGAGATTTTACCAAACGATAAACAAACATATTTTCTCCATAGGAGAGCTTGTATCTGTACTGGAGAAATTCTAAGACTTTGGATCAAAAAAGCTTCAAAGCCCTTCTTTTTAAATGAAAGTATCAATAGGAGTCAGGGCCCTTATTAGTTTAGGGGCTCTTAAAAATCCCACTAGGTGTTTATCTGCCTCTTTTGGTGGCTGATATCCTTTGAAAATCTGTCCCAAAGGACTTGAATCACTCCTGAAAATGGAACTTACACTTCTAAATTACCTGGTTGCCTGAAAACACTATCCATAGCACTGGCTTTTTCTAGTAGCCACATCAATTAAAAGCTTTTCTGCATCTTGCTGTCAGCAGGCCCTTGTGTATGGTAGGGAGTGCAGGAGTTTCACCCAGGCTGCTTTTTATGATCCCCATGCTTTGCAAATGAAACAAAATTTAGTGAGGGAACCTGTCTTTGTTCCCTTCCTTCCCATACAGCAACCTAATTGAAAACAACATGAATGTTAATGATGCATTTCACGTTTGGAAGTTAGAGGGGTGATTAATACATTGTACGTTGTATATTAACACCTTCTCAGGGGCATAATGAAGACAAAATATATGCTCTGAGACGAGGTTGTTTATTTCGCGGTATGTTTCCTGTGTTCCACCATCCCCTTTCACATTGAAATACAAGCTTTCCAATCCAGAGAGTTTTGTTTCAAAGCATAATTTTAAATCAATCAATAAACTTTTATGTCTTAATCCTTTTTTCCTTCCCCTTTTGATTGTATAGCTGAAACAAAATGCACACTATGAATGGAGATGTGAGGAAGGCAGGGAGAGGAAAGAAAAGCTAAGAGGATGATGTGAAAGGCCAGTGATGTGACAGGTTCCTGAAGCTGTCTTCTCTTGATGTTGGTGGAAATGATCTGTTACTGGAGAGAAGACTAGCAAAAGATAACCTGTTAGAGTCCAGGGAAAGCTTTTTTTCCCCCCCTCCTCTGCTCCTTGACCGATGGCTATCTCCAGAATCCTTGTAATACTTTTTTAAATTATTGTGATAAATTGCTCTTGTGAAGTCTCTGGCATGGCTGGAGGCTGAAGCTTTAGATTAATCTGTAAGGCAGTTGGATGCGCGGGGTGCACCCACGTGACGAGCGGAGATCAGTCTCCTCTGTCCCTGGCTGGTGCTGGAACCACAACTGCTGTCTTAATTGGGCTGCTGTGACCCATGACTTCTGGAGCACCCCTCCACGTGCTTCCTGGTGCGTGTGCCCGTCTACCCTTCAAAAGAGCATCTCCTTCCAGAGTTCAGCTGGGACTTGGGCACTGTTGTGGCTAGGGGAGTTTGGCCCCAGCCTTGCTATCAGACTGTTCCAGCTTCTTGCCTGTGCCACATTTCAAAACCTTTTTGCTTCCAGGAGGGCTTTAAACGGGGCAGGGCTTTCTCTGCAGCAGTGATCACAGGCCAGGTAGCCTGTCTTTGGCACAGCAGTGGCCAGCGTCGGTGCAGCTGGCACGGAGCACCTGACTTACAACCCGCTTGCAGCCTTGGCGGAAGCTTCAGCTGAGCTGCGGACAAGCGGCAATATCCTGCTCGCTCTGCAACTTTGCGTTCTGGAAGAGTTCAAAGTTGCCGAGTTTTCTGATTTTGATGCAGACGTTTGACTGGAAGAGTTCAAAAGTTGCCGAGTTTTCTGATTTTGATGCAGATGTTTGAATGAGTTTGTAGTTTTGCAAGAAAGTTGCGGTTCCTCACGTCCCGCATCGTCCATGCAACTTCTGTTTTCCTTTTCTAAACCAGAGTCAGTCTCTTGTTTGTGAAACAAACCTCAGGCACAACAAGCGTGGTCAGAAACCAGAAGGAAATTAAGCAAGCCAGATATATTGGTATTCAGATGTTACTTCATATGATAATGCGGGTTTGGGGGATTGTTACTTTTAGTGCAATTTTTGTGTAGTGACATTGGAATTATTTGCTCTGCCTGTGGTTTTGGCTGGTGTCGTTTAGGACAGAAAGGCATGTGATTTTCTTGTAGTGAAGTATGTGTCTAGTTCAGTGCCTAGATGCGCTCACATGGAAGTGTGGCACCTGTTGAACTTCTCATGAATCTGCAGGGTCAGTGAATTTGTAACCTGGGAAAGCCTCTTAAGCCCTTCAGGTGGGAAGACAGGGCATTGGTGTTGAAGGGCTTGAGTACAAGAGTACTACAAGTACAAGAGAAGGCAGCAGGTCCACAACCACATGATGGATCGAAACCTTAGCACCAGTTGGCAGCTGAAGCTGTGTCTGCAATCTCTTAGCCCTTCTGGCTAGCCCAGGGCCTCACGACTTGTGCAGATCACTCCAGCCACTATGAGTAGACACGGTGTTTGCCTCTTCCTGTGGTCTCATGGACTTCCTGAGGACCACGAAAGGTGATGAGCATCTGCATATTTGCATCCCTCAGACTGTTCACAGTCATAAGCTCTGGGAAATGACTATTTAGCAAGATCCATCCCTTATGCTGTAGTATTGTTGTCGTAGGTGGAAGCATGTGGTGGTGGCTGATTATGTAACTCACTCCAGGAAGGGAAGGAGATCACGCGAGCTGTAACACATCTATAATTAAGTACAATGAATGGCTATAAAACAACAAACACTTTTAAATGCTGTTCTTGGCCACAACTGAATTATTTTTCTCCTTTGGCAAAGTCATTAAAGGGGAAGGCGGGGGGTGGGGGAGAATGTGTATGTATCAATCCACTCTGTGAGTTTGAGACCTTTTTTTATTATTTTTTGATGAATGAAAATTAAAGTCTGAGAATGGGTAGAAAGTCCCAGAGAAGAGAATGGCTGAGCTCCTCCAGGCTGTAGGCAGCCTCTTATTAATAGCACCTGGCACTGCTATTCCCAATGGTTTGGCAATAAAGAATCCCAATTCTGATGTGTTTTTCAAAAGGGTGGTGGTGGGGAATCAACGCATAGTAATTACTACTTTGCAAGTTCAGTATTTATTGACTTTCTGAATGGTGATGAATGGAAATGTGCTTTATTTATTAAAACACATAAAATGCCGTGTTTTCTTCAGAACTTGATGTATTTTTCCTGCTACCCCCTAACCCTTTTTATCTACCATTAAGCCATGTGTTTGCATGAAACCAGCTCTGTGTCTTTGTGTTTTGTCTGAAATGATAGTAGGCTCAAATTAAAGCCTCTGAGATTCTTGATGGCGCTACCTGATTTTTTTTTTCTTGATGGTTCTACCTGATTTGCTTGGCTCTGTCTCCCTGCCTTAGGAGCAGTATCCTGTGGCTGTGTGTATGATCTTAACTTACTGTGGTTTGGCCGTATCTTAAATGGCTTCCTTGTTTGGGTCTAATTAATCTTCCATTAGTAACACAGCCCAAAAGACACAGCTACATATTCCAGTCATCCCATATAGAAAGATCTAAAATTTAGAGCGATGATACCAAGAAAAACCATGTAATCTTTCAGGATTGTGTAATAGAACAATTTTATCCTTCTTCTGTAATTTCCAGGCCAGCTGTGGTAGGAGGCAGGATTTACTGCTGCTCTTCTCTGGCAGGCAGGGTTGTTCCCCTGACCTTCTGCTCTAGCAGACATTCAAACCTGGACATAAATCTGGGGCTATTGCTTCTCCCAGTCATCTTGGTGATCTCACTGCTGCCTTGTGCTTGCTGTTGCATATCCGTCTGTCTGCCAGCCTCTCCTCTTGTGCTCAGATTCAGATTTTGGGGGGTCACGGGGCTGTGTCCTTGCTTATCTGTGTCTTGCAAGACGCTGGAGAGACATGAGGGAGAGGGTTATAATTTCACAGTTTGGGCCGCATATCTGGTGTGTAACCTGATATGGCCTGAGCAAAACTTGCTGGATCTGGGAACATGGATGAGGGGTAACTGGCTGGGGCTGGGTTATAGTGGACTGGAAAAAAGATGGTGCAGGAAACTCCAGGAGATGGTGCCAAGACTTGGGTACTGTCTGTATCTTTGAAGTTAATGAGTAGTTCCTATAAGGGAAACCATTTTAAAGGAGGAGATGCAAGGTCCTGAATTGCTCAGCTGCTCACGGTCAGAGATTTCCCAACCCTCTTTCTTTGGCACGATTGGCAGCCATCCTTCTCTGCTCTGGAAGTGTCTGTGTTGCGTTGGCCTGGTTGCCAGCTCTCAAAAGCCTGTGAGGATCACTGATAGCATTGCTCAATGATCTTGAGGAGATCAGACGGGATGATCTGATGACCGCACCAGCAGTTCAAGTGTGCTGGAATGGTCAGGCAGGAGCCGTAAGTGACTGCTCTTACAACTATTCACATACAGAAGTTTCTCTTTCACACCTTGATGCAGTAGCACAGAGTAACTCCAAACTGTCATAATCCATAAGCGTGAGTCCTCATGTACAACCTCTTTAGCAGACTGCAAGAGCTGCTTCCAGAACGATAATAAAGAGTCCCTAGGCTCAGCTTAGTAATAGCTTGTAATGACTCCCAGGGAGTGATTTCAGCCTGCATAATATCCTAGCTGTACCCACCTTCGACAGTAGTTTCTGTGAGGAACCATACCAGTGTCATGAGCAATCTCGTCCCTTGTTGAAAAGCTGAATGCAATGGTGTTGGTGGGGAGCAAAGGTACAAACTGGGGGGGGGGGGTTATTCAGGGAGATGGAGCAGTATTGTGTTTTTTGTCATGGAGTCGGGCACAGTGTGTGGGAAACAGCACTGTGGCAAGGAGGAGGCAAAGAGGACTGGGCTGGCTGACTGACTGAGCAGATAAGGGCACAGACCTGAATGTCACTTTAGAAACCTTGATCAAAAAAATTCAGACTTAGAGACTGTTAAGACCAGGACGAAGGCTCAGATCAATAGGCTTTGAATGAATTCCTATAAAAAGGAAGAATTTGGTTTTGACTTTGTAGGCACACTGCAGGAGAATCTAATCCATTGTCCCCAGAGGAGTCATTCCAGCCCTCCTCTCATCAAGATACACAGAGATTTTAAAACCTGCCAGGTTTTAGTGGGGTTGGAAACGAAAAAAAGGTGGGTGGGAGAGGCGGAAATTAAACCACAAATGTTCACAATAAAATGGTGATAGAAATGGAGGTGGATGGGGAAGAAGAGAGCATCTGAATTTAGTCTCAGGAGACCAGTAACTTCCCAGGGCATTTTTGACTGTTCTCAAGTCTTCTGCCTGTGTGCTGCAAAGGCCTGTGCAGGCTGAAGTCAATGCAATGTTGGAGTTTTGGCATATTTTGGTGTCAAGCCCTGTGATTCCCACCCAGGCTAATGCTTGGATGCCCCCCACTTTTCGAAATAAGAGCTGTCTGAATCTAAAAGCCAAGCACCAAAGTGACCTCTCTGATGGCGAGCACATGCCCAAATGTTTTGCTGGAGCAGGGCCAGCATGCCTTGCACCTTGTCGAATCAAGCTTCTACAATCTTATGTTCTACAAACAAATAGGTTTTCCACCTTGAAGCTGAGCTCTGCGTGTCTGTATATATGAGAAGCTTACTTTTTTTTTAATAGTGATATTAAATTTTTCTGTGGTGCTTTCATGCTCTTGCTCCCAAATCTCCTTACAAAGGGGAGGTATGACCTTGTCAGCGTATGCATACGTTGCTGTGCACTCTGAGAAAGAGTTGAAGGCATCTTCTCTCCACGTAACTGTTAAAGGAGTCATTACAAGCAACCTTTGAATCCATGTTGAGACTTCCAGGCAAGTGTATGGCATAACTGAAAAGGCATTTTTGAAGCTCATTTGGATAGATCCATGCAGTACCAAGGCAAGAAGACCTAGTGGGGAATACTTCCTGTTTTATAAAGGGGGAAGCAGTGAGAAGAAGAGACAGGGAGTTATTTAAGGATAGGGAACAGGGCAGTTGCAGAGCTAAAAATGGATTTCTGGAGTCCCAATTCAATAGACCAAACTATCACGCTGTGTGTGTTATCTTTTACAGGCTCACTAGCAGGCACAAACATGTACCCACCTACACAGTTTTAATCTCAGTTGCTGTGTCAGACATTGCTGATGGGTGAACCCTGAAAACTCCACGAGGCAATTTTAGAGGCATTGCCAAAATTTCCCTGGCTGTTAGTCTAAGAACGTCCGCCCCTTGGGTCTACCAAACTGAGCTGGGAACCCTTGGAGAAGCATCTGTTATTTCTAACAGTGGATTTCCTGGGAAGTGGATTCCCCTGCAGACTGTTGAGCTGTGATTTTGTCCCTTCCCATCCCATACAGAGCCAAAAATGGGAATGAAACCATGAAACTTTTGCCTCTTCCCCATGAGCATACAAAAATCTGGGTCTCGCTTTGATGGGGTATCTAGAGCATGCAGGTGAGACTAAATCCTCTTTGTGCTTGCCCAAACTGGCTTGTTGGCAGGTGTATCAGATACTGCCAAACCCACATCATGTCTGAATGCACTGACAATTCTTTTATTTTTTTTTTTTTTTTTTTTTCTTGGACCTCCTGGACTCCTACAGAGTTCATGTACTGTGAATTCCAAAATTTGATAGCTACATTTCATGAAATCTTGACTGTAGTGTTTTTTGGGTTTTTTTGTTTTAGTGGGAGGACGGGATGGTTCAGGGCTTTGCGGCATTATCCAGTGATCTCAGTTCAATGTCCTGTTCTGATTCTGGACAAATTGTTTTGTCTCTTTGGGTCTCGGTTTTCCCTTCTGCAAAGCGAGGATGTAAAATCGTACTGAGGGGTTGTGAGGAGCGGCAGTATGTGAAGCAGGGCTGAGAAACGGTCCTTACGTGTGTTGCCTCCTGACTCTTGCTGGTGGCAAGTATCAGGTTTGTTTGGACATGGCTGTTTAGACTCCTCTCTAAACCCCAGCAAATCTGCTGTGGGGTAGCACGCTACTTGACAGCCGTTACCGCCAAGCTTTGATACTCAATTTACAAATGACAGAAGTGAATTGTAGACACAGCGGATGACTAAACAGATTAGTTACCACATCGTTAATTACCTTCATCCCAGCACTGTTCTGGACGATGCTCTGAGGCAGAACAGCGACCCGACAGTACCAGTGCTGTGTTGCCTGTCCTGAGCCATCAGCGGGAGAATTATTAGAATCGCTTGAACTGGTAAATCACTGGCAACTGCTTTTGTTTGGTGTGAGAGAGAGTGTCTCTACAGAAGAAAGTTGCCTCGCTTAACCCATTTGATTTGTGTTTACAATGAACTATTGGCATTGTTGGTTCTGGAGTGACTTTTGCACATCCTGTCCCACTGTGGAGGGGAATAGGAATGGCTGAGCTGACTGCACCGTGGGACAAAAAGCCCTATGAAATTCAGTGGAGATGATGCTGTTAAAAGATGTTATCTTCTTATTTTACTAAATCTTAGTCTTCCCTGTGAGTGCTGGCTAAAAACTTAAGTTGTGAAATGTTAATGGCAGCATCTTCTAGTGAGCACAGCACTGCACTGTGAGGGCTGGGCTCTATTTTGGGTTCTCCTCCTGACTTTAATTTGCTGTGCAGAGCAGGGCTTGTCTTGATTTGGATGACAGGAGCTTAGTATTTGAGGACAAGGATTTTATCTGGCGCCTCAAGGATTTAATCTGGGGTGCTGCTGCAGTTCAAATAAATGACAAAGTCCAGCTAGGCAGAGGATCAGGGTGTAAGTTTACTGAGGTTGGAGGGAGGGAAACACACTCCAAATGCAGCTGGAAAAATGCTGCTTCAGGTTTCCAGCCTCCGGGTTATTCCTGGCCAGAGCTAATGATGATATATGAGTCTTACAGAACACTCTTAATCCTGAGACCTCAAAGCCCTTCACTGAAGAGGTCTGCAACATTACTCTCGCTAGGTACAGGTGGTAAAATTAATGCATTAAGAGATAAAATAGTTTAGCCAAGTAGGAGAACTGGGGATGAAGTCTTGGTGTCCTGAAGTAGTGTCATGCTTTGCCTCATAGGAGCTATTACCTTTTCCAGCTCTTGGATTTTGCTGATGTTTTGCTTACTAAGTCAAGCCCTGCTGTTTTGGAAGGTCAGCAAGCTTATACCTCTTGCTCATGCATAAGTGTTTGCTTGTCTGTTAGCTTCAGTGAGACCCCATAAAGCACTCTTAACCCTACCTGCCAGCATCTGCTGTGTGCTTACAGTGACAAAATCAAACACAAGTTTATCATCATCTTCTTCCTTCTGCTGAGCAGCTGCTGTGAATGCCACATGCCAGTGCTTTAACTCTCATAAATTGCTCACAAAGCCTGGGCAGAGGTGTCACAAATTTTTTAGGTTTTTGAGTGGGAGGGATGTGAGAGCTTCTGAAGCACTTTTAAAAGCGCTGGAAAAGAGGGAGCCCCGTGGCTGTTTTGGGACATGGCCCCATGCTCCCCGTAGGGTCACATCGCAGTATGCAGTGCTGTCTGGTCCCGTTCTTTGCTAGGAAGTGACTGTAGGCACACAGGCATCCCTTTCCTTATTTCTGGCTCTGGGCTACCCTGGGATATAATCCTCAGATTGGTACGGTCGAACCAAGTTTAAGGGCTGAATTATATCGGTGGGAGAGTCCAACATACTGGCTGCTCCTGAAATATATCTGTATTCCTTTTTCCCTCTCTGGTTCTTGTCCTAGGGTGCCGAGCAGCTTTATGACCCTCTGCCTTTTCTCTGTTCCCTGCCCTGTGGCTCTCAACTATTAATAGTGGAAGTCCATTTCTTTTTTTTTTTTTTTTCTTTCCTTTTTTTCTTTTTCTTTTTTTTTTCCCCCCCTTTCATAGATTCTGTTAAAATGTGTCACACCAACCCAGATATTTGCCAAGTGTGTACCTGACTCTCTCCCTCCTCTTTGGCTGCAGCTAATGCTGTGCCACCCTCACTCAAGCACATGAGTTAACTGTGGACATTTTTCTCATCCGCCAGGCTGGGTTTGGTTCTCTCAGTCCTCTCCTCTGTCATGAGCTGTGCAGGCTGGTTGTAGGCATCTCGCTTGATTTGATTTGAGCCTTGGTTTCTCTCCTTTGTCTAACACTGCTGCTTCTACCCTAGTGCAAGGATGAATGTTTTTGGCCATGAGGCAGACGGGTACCCAACAAGGAGGGGTGGATCAGCACCAGTGGAAGCAGGACCCTGCAAAAAGCCAAAAAAATCAGGAAACTCCCATTACACTGGACAGGAGCTCATGATGCCCTCCTAGCAGAGTCCCCCCTTGGGAGCAGCCCCTCCTGATCTGCTGTTTTCCTTGGCTTCCTCTCCATTGCCTGGTGCAATTCAAAGGTGTTGGCTCTGCTCCCTCAGCTTCTTCCTCACCCTGGGGAAGAGTTGTGTCTCTCGGCTGTGCAGGCAGTCTGCCACCGCTGCGGAGAGCCTGGGCTGTGTAGGTGGATGCCTCTTGCCTCTGCTGGAGCGCAGAGCTGGAGGCGTGTGGCAGAGAGCGGGCTCTGCATCCCTCCTTTGCACTCTGTGGCTCCCTGTGTTTAGTGCCGGTGAGCTCACCCTCCCGAGATGTTAACGTGCAGCACACAGATGGCCGGAACAGTTTGGGGAGCAGACTCTCTTCATTTGTGTAGAGGCAAATAGGCTTTGAAGTGACTAAACTGCTACAGCAGTAGTGACAAGGGAATTCAGGTTTTTTGGGTTCATTCTTAGGCTTGGTTTCTTCAGTTGCAGCTAGAGGCTTTGACACATGTGAGGAAATCCTCTGCGCGTTTGCACTTCCCCGGTGGCATCCTGAGCTGCCTCTGACTGCAGCGGCTCCTACGGTTTTGCTCTGAACTGTGGCGTTGCGTCACAGTTTGTCCAACGTCTGCTGATAGTCACTTGGAAGGGGACGTTGGCTCTCTTTTGGGAAACTTCTTGTTCATTAAGGAGTTTATCAGTTGAAAAAGTCACTGGGGTGGAAAGAGCGATTTCTGCCCTGCGGAAGATCCATGCTGTTCATTTTGTTAGCTAAAGGTCAACTTGGCAATCTCCCCTATTTAGATAAAATATGAAACCTTCCCTTCTCTGCTGTAAGCCTATGCTTGCTGGACCACTTTTTGGCATTTCAGCCTGCCTGTAGGAGGGAGCAATGGATCGGGGAGAATCTGGTGCTCTATAGGTTTCTTGCTAACTTGGAGGCTTTACTCACATGCCTACCATACGCGCAGATACTGCTGCTGCCGACCATGAGCTGATTAAATGCGATGCATCGAAGTTAAAGAGAGCTTGAGATTACCACTGCAGCTGTGATCGGCTGACAGGCTGTGGCACAGCCCAAAATTCTAGTCAGGCTAAAATCAAATTAAAGTTTCCCAGCATGATATTTTAGGAGGGGGAAAAAAAAAAAAAAAGAGACGGAAAAAGAAAAACCCAAAACAAAAAAGCACCCCACAGAGTTCATCTGGTGGATGGAGTTACATTAAGCGAATGGAAATTAAAGGCTTTTCATAGAGATCTTCAGTATAATTTGATGGAAGACTTTAATTATTTCAAAGTGCCTAAGAAAAGGAGCTTGGAAAGATTTGGAGGGGGTGAGCTCTCATAAAAATATCTCTCTTCACAAGCGTTTTGAGCTGTTGTTGGGCTGAAAGGCTGCTGTCAGCTCAAAAAGAGGGATTTGAAAATCCTGTGCCCCCCATCCTCCCCGGAGACCAATTCCTGCATGAGTGGCAGTCAGTCTCATAAGAGAAGGCCAGGGAGCTGCGAGGAGGCGGATGAAGGAAGAGCAAAGACTTCAGTGCTGCCAAGCAGCTCTCTTTATCAGCCTTCACAAGGATGAAGAGGGCTCCTGGCTGTTAACATGAGGACAGCGGGCTGTGGTTGATTTGGATCTCTCTTGGCGTTTCGGACAGTAAAGCCAGAAAGAGCATCTTCTCCCTGGCACCCTGGGGAGATGGTCCATTGAAGTCATAATGCTAAAGTTGTCACTCATCCAATTCTTGCTTGGACAGCCCAGGAATTAATGGGTCTTTGTCTAGTGTCCAGGTTGACATAAATTCAAGTATCTGGAGACCAGCCATTCTTTCCCTGGGTCTTGGATGCTCTTCTCCTGTCTCCAGCCTGCTCACTTTTAGGCAGAAATGTGGCCTCTTCAAGCTGTGAATGCTCAGTGGTTTTGGCTCCTTCTCTTCCCCAGACATGCCATTTTGAGATACCCCTCTCCAGGATGGTGGCCTGACAGTGTTGCAGGAAGCTGCAGGCAGCTTGGGGGCAGGACCGTGCCCCCAGCCATGGGTCTCACTGCTGAGCCAACGGGCCCTGCCTGTGTGCACGACCAGTCCTTGCTGAGCTTCTGCTGGGCTGAGGCTGGAGGAGGGTGGTCAAGGCTGACAAAGATGAAATCAAGGAATGATTTTGGCTGAACAGAGTTAAAGTTAAGGTTAAAATGCTCTGAAGGGCAGAGATTTCAGGTTGCTGCCCAGAGCTGCTCTCACTCCTGCAGATATGTACCATGCTCCCAGGCTGTGATGGAGGATGGCAATCAGAAATGGCACGTTTCAATGAAACTGGGAGTCTTGCCTGATTTGCTACAGCCCAAGGGTTGTGTAGCAGCAGATATTTCCTATTAAACTTCAGGATGCCTTTCCTTGCTGTGTCTGTTCTCACCATCCCTTCCGATGGTGCAAATGGTCCTGGTGTTGATTTGACTGCATGGGGCCTTGTGGGGGATGTGTGTGCCCTTCCAGAGACTGGCTGTGTGTCCTCTGGTGTGCAACCTGTATGGCAGATAATAGCACTGCCCTCCTCTACAGGGGTGCTCTGAGGAGAAGCAAGGGCCAAGGAAGTTCATAGCAAAGGAGTGGGAATGACATAACTAACTTAGATAAATAGGTGAGATGGAGAGAACAGCGGGATCCATTCCCAGGGGCTGTGTTATATAGCAGCTGAGGGCAGGTGCTCATTCTTCCTGCCTGTGAGGATGGGCGTTTGGCAGATAACTGGCAAAAAGGCAGCACTGGTAGCCATGGGGATGGGAGAAGAGGGATGCTCAGTTGCAGTTAGAAGCCAGGGCAAAAAGGACAGCACACACCTACCTGGCTGCACCAGGCAGAACAGGCAGATGAGCTGTCTCCATTTTCAGCAGGCTGTTGCCCTGAGTGATTGCTGCTGGCCTTGGGGAGCCATTGAGCTTGCGTGGCTCATGGGTGAGATGGTCCCAAAGAGGGAGCCATTGGGATAAATGTCCGCACCGACTATCTAGAGAAAGGAACTCTGTTTTTAGGAGGCTCGAGTGACTGCAGAGTTGTACAGCCTGCTTGTGGGGAGAGAGGGAGAAGGCACTGCGATTTTAGAGAGAAGCTTGATCTGAAGGGGCAACGCATTTGTTCAGCCCTTAATGAGCAGCTCCCTGGAAGTGCTGCTGTGTGAGGTTCTGTAGGGTGGTATATCTGAGGCTGTTCAGGGGCCAGAGTTAATCCAGCACTTCAGTAATAGGAAATTATTCACTGTTTATTGCTGAGAATGTTTGTTTGGTTTTCCTCAGTGTGTCAAAGGCTTTCTGCACCGATTGTTCTTTGCTGCATTTCCTCCCTAAAGCTGCTCTGGAAGGAAAAGGAGTTTGTGCTGTGCACTTGGCCAGGCTACTGCGTGGTGTCGCTGCAGAAGTTGGGCTGTGCAGTTAACCATTTCTGTCTTGTTGTGTCAGTACCTAACCACCTTCCTCTCACGTCGCATCTCCTGTGCTCTGCAGGCGCTTGTGCCGACGCACGCTTGCGTCACTGGGTGAAATTAGGGTCCCTTGTGAACCCCGTGCGCCCCTGCAGATGATGTTCAGATCAGTGGCTGAAATCCAGGTGTGAAATAGCCTTCCCGATTTGTGTGTCGGCTCAGCAGAAGAGCTGCTTTGGTAGAATAGCTGTTTGAGCACAAACGGTGGAGTGGTGGATACAGACAGCTTCCTAAGCAACATGTCTTCAGGGCAGGGACTATTCATGTAACGGAAAGCAACTGAGGTGATGGCAGTTGAGTTTGTTTTTAATTTAAGGGTCTATTTGCACACACCAGGCTGTCCTTGTTCTGTTAATAACAGCATCTGCACACTGGGGTCACCATCTCGCTGCACTCTTTGAGGATTTGTTGTTTAAGCAACAGCATTTGTTGGGGGTGGCAGAGAGAAAATGGGCCCCTAATGTTGGTGATTTAACTTCTGGCAAAGCAGGCTGAGAGATGGAGGGGAGGAAGAGCTGCTCCTTGTGGAGCTGGGGGAAGACCTCAGGCTGGAGGTCTGATGAGTGACGACCTTCATTCACCTTCAAAATGCTCTGTGTTTTCTGTCCCTCTGGGTATTTGTCCTTCTCCCACTAGCAGTATCTAAGCTGCTTTTGGAAAGGAGTAATGTGGAGTGTGGCATTAATAGGTTTTCTTTTGGGGGCAGAAGATGCAGAGGCTGCCAGGCTGCCATTTGACAGCAGTTAGCAACAATCAGCTGGGCTGATGGCTACTGGGCAGCTGGAATAGTTGGAAGCCTGCTGGGCTCAAAACTGGTTCAAAATGAGTTGCGCTGAATGAGAACCGCTCAAAATTTCCTCTGCTTGGAGTGTATCGGAGCTGAAGTGAATCCCAGAGGGTGGGGGGAGAAAACCCGAGTGGTTCCTGTGAGCTGGGGAGTTAAGGCAGCCTGGTGTACAGTTTATGCCTTGTGGCTGAGTTCAGTAAGCTCTAATTGATGATTTTCCCTGTATTTGGGGCATGCATAACATTTTTCCCTTGTGGATTCCTTGGTGCCTAATGGGAGTTGAGCTAAACATGCATTCCTTCCCTCTGTGGAAAAATCTTTCTGTCCTGTACTAGACTATTATTTCATGAAACGGGTAGAAACCGATAGTTTTGTGAGTCTGCATCCCCAAGAAATTTGGTTGGAAACTGGCCATCATATTCCAGGTTGATTAGGGATGGGCACATCAATGGGTATTGAAAGCAGAACTGTGTAAGCCTCACTTTCTCTGATATTTAGACCAAAGCAGAAGTGTCTGGATCAGAAAGAGAAAATTCAGGATGTCAGATGTCTGAGTCCTGTTGGTTCATCTGGCCAGACAGGCTGTGAATTCGTGCTTAAGGACAACAGCTGCATTAGAATATGGTGCTGGATTTTGGATGGATTATAGGTCAAGATGCAAACATTAAAGTTCAGCTGAGCTGGTTAATGAGGACAATTTATGCTTATAGCTGGAAGAGAATGATGTGATCAGGGTTTTCAGAGTGCTCAGCGTACATAACTTAGTCCCTTTGTACCTTCCTCATTTAACTAGAATTGATGTTAAGCCAGTGATGAGATCAACTGAAAAGCCAACTCTGGAAAGGGTTGTTCCTTGTTCAGTTTGGAAATTGGATATCGCTGATGAGGATGAGTGCTCTGGGAGCAGTTTTGAGAATGCTGCTAAGTCAGGAGCACAGACAGCCTGATTATAGCTAACTTGGAGCAACAGAAAGGCAAGGCGGTCAGAACGAATTTGTTCTGTGAACAAATTTATTTTTCACACTGAGGCAATGTCCTGTGCCTTTGTAGGCCTGTGTGTTTTGCTTTGTTAATGAAGCCAAGTGATCTTTGCTTGCTGCACATTGAACCCCTGGGTAAAGTCTGCAACTGTGGCATCATTCTTCTGCTTATATCACACAGATATATCTGCAGATAGGAAGGGTATTCTTGTGCTGAGGTAAGAATGGAGTAAAGGCCTGTTTACGTGTCTGTGAGATTTATCCCGTGTTGAACTCTTCACAGTGATGCAGGCTCCATTTGAATTGATGGTGAAATTCTTTGCTGGGTGTGGGGTTTTACTCAGGGCTTTCCTAAGGGTAGTTTTCATGGCAATTCAGGAGTGCAAGTCCCATCAGCACTTTTAGAGATCTCTGCTGGCCTTACTGTAGAAGAGCTTTGATCTCTTGCAGGAGTAACTCTGTCTGGGCAAGGTCTCTTCAAGTGAGAGGGCTTGATGGCATTTGGCTTGCTAAAGGGAGAAATGGAAAATAACTTAGGCGAAACCATATGTGAAGTCTGGAGCTGTCCAGGAATTGTGTATCTTATGGCTGTTTCTGAAGCAATGCAGCCAGATATTTGAGAAACAAAGGATAAGCCAGACATAGAGCAGTTCTCTTGAGGCTTATGAAACTTGAGTGGTGCTTTGTTCAAAAGCACTTCCTGTACCATCAGGCAAGCTGCTCTGTGCCCATATTCCCCGTTATGCAAAAGACTCTCCAAGCCTTAGAATAAATACATTAAAGGCCATGAGACAGAGAGAAGAGGATGGTGAGAAATTGCGAGATGCCAGAGCCAAGACTGTGGAGAGAAGTCATGTCTCTTACTGAGTTTCCTGTGCTGTCATGAGGGGAAAAGCTGAGCAGCTTTCTGCCGAGGATGTGTGTGTGAAGATTTCTCTGGTGTTTCGCCCAGTAATGTATCGACAGGCCTAATAAGAAATTTCCTTTTGTCGTCAAACATTGCCTCTCTTCTGTCCTTTCGCCTACAAGGTGCTACAAGGGTGCTCCTCCTGCTGAGCCAGAAAGGCGAGGGCTCATTTCCCAGTGAGCTCTTTTTAACAATCTCTGTTGTATTAAATGAAAAGCCCATTCCCTCGGGCTCACATCCTCTGCAGTGTCCCAGGGAGGGAGGTTAGCAAATTCTGCCCCCGACGAAACATTGCATACTTGCACTTGTCTGGGTGGTACTTCTCGTGCAGCCAGGACTCCCCTCACTTCTCTGCTCCTGCTTGGTGTGGGATTTAGTGTGGTGTTGCAACAAGAAGGGGAAAAATGTCAGAGCTACCCATTCTCTTCCATCCCTCTGGGACTTGGATGTTTCATCTTGGTAACACAGTAGCACTGCACCTCTAATTGGATGCTCTTTGGTGTTAAACTGTTAATCAAACACATAGGTTTCTAGTTTCAAATCTTTTTTGTGTCGCTTACGCTACAAGCGGGATTAAAAGCCTCGCTCATGCAAATTAATGCCTTTTAAATGCAACAGCACATACCAGTTTGGACTTTGGCTCTGCTTTCCTGTGCAAGACTATTTATTCCTACAAGCCACTCCATTACTCCAGCAGCTCTCTTTTGCTTTTGGTTGTTGTGTGCAGCTCTACTGTTGCCTGTATGTGCATGGTGGTGTTGGGTTGATGGTTGGACTAGATGATCTCAGAGGTCTTTCCCAACCTTAATGATTCTATGATTCTGTCTCCTAGCTCCTGTGTTTTCCTTGCATACCTTTAGTTTTACAGGTTTCCTTGCTCTTTTGCAGACTTTTCTCCTCTGCCCCTCCTCTGTCTGCTCTCAAGCCTGTCACCCCTGTGCTTTGCTGTGCATATTCTTAGCTTGGCGCCTGTCCTCTTCCCCACCTCCGTTCAAACGTATATGCTTACTGACTTCCAAATGCATAACCAAAAAGTCTTGCTCCAGTAAAATATACAAACAAAGTCTTACAAACATCATCTTCAGCCATTCACAAATTACCTCCTCCTAGCCTCAAAGTACAGGCTTTTTGAGCTTGTATGTATCAAAATGTTCTTTGGGTGATAGATGGGAGATTAATCTATTGATTTCACTTACAGTTTTGGCAGCTGTAAAAAGAAGCAAAACTAGCTTTTTGGTCATAAACCACTTCTTGCAGGTTCATTTGGTAGAGGCTTCTTTGTTTTCCATTCTTTTCCCTCTTGAATCTGCCAGGGACTTTAAGTGAAATAAATAGATTAATCTTCTTTCTGTAGCCCAGAGATCAGGTTGATGCATTTAAGAGCTTTTTTTTTTTCCCCCCAGACTTCTGATATGTTCACAGATCCGATTCATATTTTAGAACTTCCTTCATGTGTAAAGAGACTCAGTGGTAGCAGTAATTCTTCACTAACAGCAAATATGGGTTAGTGCTTGTTGGATTTCTTTTCTTCTGAGAGCGCTGAAAATTTTCCATCAAAGCATTTTTGATAAAAGGAAATTTTGTGGAAAAATATCAGTCTTGGGGGGGGGGGGCCGGGACACCACCCAAACCCTGAAGATCATCTTCAAAAGCAAAAGTTGGTATTTTGCAAGACCGTGTGTCTTCAAAAAGGGTCAATTGCTGTGAGCCAAACAGCTGAAAGCAGATTTCCAGAAGTGTATATACTTATCAAAACAGAACTGTGAAAAAGTGTGGCAGAACTGGAAAAAATCATTGGTTTTGAGGAGGGGAAAATGGTTTTCTGAGCAGCACTGCTTTCTGCGGTGAAAGGGTATACGTTGAGTGTAAGGAGGTCTCACAGAAAGGATTTCTTAAAGCAGTTCATTCCGAACACAGTCCTTGGCACATTATAAAGCTGGGGTTCTGGTGATTGGTTTTTTCTTCCAGCGTGTGCACTCACAGCACAGCTTAGTGAGAAGCAGTCAAGCAAGTTTGAAGAACGGAAGGTTTAATGCCGTCCAGGCACTTGGGTCTTACACTGCCCAAGGAAAGATACAGCATTGCTAAAATTGTATGGTGCATATGTGTCCTTTCCCCGCATAGCACTGGCAAAATGTAGCTGCCTGCCTTGCCCTTTTTCCTACCAGGCTGCCTAGTGGTCTCCAGCCATTTGCTAGGGGAAGTCTGTGTCTCTGGCCTGCGCCTGTAAGGTGGACGTTTGACCGTGGCAGAGCCCGGACGGAGGCTGACTTGTCTCGGACCAGGATGAGAACCAGCGGCGCAGCAGGAAAGGGCACCCGCGATGCTTTTGCACTTGCTCTGACTCTTCAGTCTTATTTTACTCTTGGTTCTTCTCACCCCCGTATACACCACCAAAGAGAAAGCAGTATTTGGGCTGAGCTTGTGTCTTGCCATCTTGAGGAACGCTTTGACCTGAGGCTGTATAAACCCTCCAGTGACAGGAACTTCTTTGCTTTGCCTTTCCACATTTGCTGTAGGAGAGGAGTGTTGCTGAGGGATGTTTTCTGCAAAAGAGCTGATGTCCCCAGTTTCATACAGCGACTTGTCCTTGGTTCACATGTTTGTGTTGGGTTTGTTGTCTATTAGAACAAACCTGAAATTTCAAACCTCCATTTTTATTTATTTGTTAATGTAGAACAATTGTTGGTTTAAAGGCTTTTTCTTTTTCCTGGTTAAGCTTTTTATGAAGCCAAGGCTCTGACTTTTTATTTATTCAGGATCCCACAGGCCCCTCTGGAAGAAGAGAGTTGTTGAGCAATTGAGATTCTGCTCACCTAGGAGTTTCCCTGTGCCACCTCAGCTGGAGAGATCAGTTTGTATTTCCCCTTCTGAAAATACTCGCTTGTACTTGGCTGCATGCTGTATGCAGTGCAAACTAGCTGCTCTCTCCCGCACCAGAGGTGGTTTAATGGAAGTGATGACCTGCAGAGTGGGTAGGAGTCTTCTGCTGAATAAACGTGGCATAATGTTTGATACGAGAGCCCTGGCCTCTTTATACGGGAGAAGTGGCCGGTGCAAGGCTGTACGCCGAGGCTTTTGTGAGTGCTGGGTGTGGGGAGGTAAACAAAGCTTTTCTTGCTGCTTTTCAGATGATTCAGAGTCAAGCCCATCCAGAAACTTTATCTGAGGCAAACAACCCTCAGCCTTGTAATTATCATTGTCAGTGTGCTTAAAATGGTTAAAGAATGGAGGTGATGTCACGACGTACAGCTCTTGGATCAGAGGAGCGGCGCTGGCGTGGACAGCTCTGGCCCCTGTTTAATGGCAGCTTGCAGTCCTGCGCAGCTGGAAGAAAATCTGCCTTTCTCCTTCCACCCACAGACACTCCCCCTCCCCCAGGCTTGTCGTGATTTCTCCTTTGAGATAACGGCTTCAAGCCAATTAAGGGTGTCTGAAGTGGGTAGAGCAGACGTCGCTGTGTGAGACCACAGTGCTTTTAACTGCTATTGTTTGTTAATAAAAATAAATTGTGGGCACCAGGGAGGGAGAAAATCCCACATGATCTTAGTTCTCTCTTTTCATTGTTTTCCCAGCGAGAAGCGAATTGTCACAGCCAGGGAGGCTTTCGGCAGCTGGTGTTGGGAGGGTCGTGCTGGGATGGTTTGGAAGGCTGCTGGTCCCGTAGTCCCCTCGCACGCGTGCCCCCCATCTCCTTGGCTTGGCCGCTCTGTGCACGGTGTAGATCATCGCCTATAAGCTACGATGCTGGGCTGTGACCCGGAGGGGGCTGAGGCACAGGCAAAGCTGGCGTTCTGCTGTCTCTGCTGCCAGGAGTGGTAACTTTTGGCAGAGGGATGGGGCAGCCGAAGGCTGTGCCGTACACTGAAGCCGGCCAGAGCTCTCCCATCGCAGCTCCCTGCTGCAGAAGCGTGGCTCGGGTGTCTCTGCCAGGGAGGATGAGGCAGGGCTACACTAAACAGCTCTGTGAAATGGTCCTACCGCTTTCATATATCGGGGTGTTCTGCTCGCGGTGCTGTGCGCGTCCCTCAGATTACGTGCCTTGGCGTCTGTTCTCTCCGTGGCCCTGGGACTTTGTTCCTGTAGCGCTCGAAGGCTTTGCTGTGCCTTGCAGTGCCCTTTGAAGCAGGGCAGAAAGACAGGGGACAGCAGCACGCAGGCTGGATCCTCCTGTGTGCCCAAAGGGGTTTGCCAGTGTGGTTGTACTGGCAAAATTTCCTAGCAGAGCAAAGGCTTAAACCCATTTCTAGAATAAAATAAGCTGCCCCAAGAAATGAGTTTTAATGCTAGCAAGTCGATGTCTCTAATGGGACTTTTGTAAGCATGACTGAGGGGGCAGGTGGGGTTTTCACACTCGTAATTCACTTCGCTGTGCCAATAAAGCTTTCAAGTATTGACCGATCCTGGGGGGCCTGATAGGTCGTGTGACAAGCCTGCGGAGGAGCGGATAATTGAATGAAGACGTCCTGTGACTCAGCCTGAAACTGTAACTGCTGAAGTCTCCGTGTGTTCACAGGTCTGTGGTTGATAATGCTGGGGAGAATCTAACTTTGAGATAGCTGAGTCTATATGCAGCTTGTGTGAGGAATTAGGATGGGTAGATACTGCTTTTATCTCTGAGCAATGTTAGGAAAAGTTGATCAGGCTTTGCTAATGCTGGGGAGGATTGAGAACGGTGAGACAAGAGAGAACTCAGGATTGTGGAGAGAGGAAGTTGAAGAAAATAATCCACAGGAATGAGAAATGTCAGGAATACATTCGTCCTTCTGCTTCACTGCCTCCAGAATTCTTTTCTCCTTGAAGTTTCTTGCTTTTTTTTTTTTTTTTTCTGGAAGTCACGAAGGGGGGAGGGGAAAAAAGAAAAAGAGAGATAAAAGAACACAGCTAGGAGAATAAAAAAAAAAATAAATCCATTTTATGTATCAGCTGAGCAGGTGTTTATCACTAATATCACCTTCCCTTGAATATCACCTACGGCAGTGCTAACTGAATGACCCTCGCGGAGCTGTGCCGTCACTGTGGTGTGATGAAAAGTCAGAGGTCCTTTTATCCCCCTGACACCTGGGGAAGAGAGATACCACTGGTCTGTCTCTCACCTCAGATGAATTCATCCCTGGCAAGCCACGGTGCGAATATTGTGAGGACAATGCGAGAAGAGGAAAGGTATGGTGGCTGAAAGTAAAGCAGGCTCTTTAATGCTGATGAAATCTAAAAGGAGACATAGTTTTTATAGGAACATAGAAATTGCTAGACTGGAACAGAGCTGTGCTTCATATTGTTAAGTATCCTTTTTTTAGTACTAGCTGCTTCCAGGAGCAGTGTAAGGAGGCTTGCCCCAAGGGTGATTCTTCTAACCCTCAAACACAGGGAGTTAGCCAGTGCTTTGCAGCATGAAGGGTTTACATGCCATCTAAAAATCTTATTTTTCTCCTTTTTTTTTTTTTTTAAACTTTATTATCATAATTCTAGCTATTCATTCTCTTTATAAATGTCTGATCCTTCTTTCGATCTTACTGAGGTTTTGACTGCAACAATACCTCATGGTAATGATTTACCCATGGTAATTATGCATTTTGCAGAGGAAAACACATTGTTCGTAGCTTTAAAGGGAGTGATTTTTCAGTTTAATTGAACTTACATCTCTGTATCCCTGGGGCAGGCTTGCGATTTAGTTCCTCCCTTCCCCCTGAGACACACAGGCGCTTTCTCAAGCCCAGCAACAGTCACCTGTTGAAATGTTTTTCAGGTTCTTTCCCTCTTGTCAGTTCCATTTAAATTTGAGCCTCTCTGTAGATGAAGCTTCGCAAAAGGAAATAGCTCTCTCTGCTTGTCGAAAGAATGAAAAAGGCTCTGTTAAGTTGTTTGTTGATATTTCCTGACAGTTTTTCAGAATTCCTTGCTGCTCTGCAGCTGTTAAATTTGTTGTCTCAGCTGTGAGGATTACTCTAGCTTTGCTTGAGCTGCATTTTCTCACCATTCATCAAGCTTCTGGTGATGCACAGAAAGAGCCATCAACACCAAAGCCACCTCCAAACTAGCAGTTGGGTAAAAGTCTGCCTCCCAATTGCCTGGGTAAGATTGAAGTTGCTGCCAATTTTTAAAGGGTGTTTGTGGTTTCTCAGTGAGCTTGCAGACGACGGCGTAGGGGTTTTGCAGCAGAAGTAAATGGAGGTTGCACCAGGATAAAGCACACGTTGGGGTTTTTGAAAGCCTGGTCCTGGCACCTGTTCCAGGACCGTGCAGCAGAGAGCCAGTGCAGCTGGAGATGCTGTGCCCTGTCTTGCTGGGATGCAGCCCATCTCCGCAGCTCCCCAGCCTGTTGGGGCCAGATGTGGCAGGACAGGTGTGGCAAGGCAGGTGGCAAACAGATTTTGCAGGGTGGCGGTATCTTTGGAAGTGTGAGCAGAAACAACAACGCATCTGGATTTCTTGAGTGTCCTTGGCAGGTTGGGCAGAAGGAACACGAAGGAGAGAAGAGAGGTGGCTGGTGTTCAGGGATATCTTCACTATTGGTGTGACAGCTTCATGAGAGTTTTATTCTGTGATTTAACATTTTATTCTGCCTTTTGGCTTTTGCTGTACGATCTAAGAATTTTTCTGCAAAAATCTCAAAATACCAGGGAGATGTGGCGATAGCAACGAAGAAGAGTACCATCTCACACAGTCATTAAAAATGTATAAGTAGTTTCAGAAGCAAGTTGCTTCCTCTGAGAAGCAAATCGTCCATAATTCTGCTTGGTATTTAGAGACTTTTATCTCCAGGGAGAACTCAAAACTATTCAGTATAGTCTTGATTTATTTTATTCTCTTGAATTTTCAGAGGTAAAGATGAAAAAGGGCTTAACAGAAAAAGAATTACATACTTGTGCTGTGCAGAGAGAAGCCAGGGGCCAGCCCACAATCCACCAGCTATTCAGCAATTCCCGTACCACCCCGAAGGACCTATGAAACTCTTTTCTAGCCAGTCCACTCCTTTTGGGGGTAGCAGATTCAGACTGCTTTGTAAACAGCTGTCCATAAACCGGGCTTGCTTGCCATCATAGCACACTGCCAGTACAATAAAGAGGAAGCATTAATGCAAGAGCTGTAAATGTATAGACTGACAAAAGTTCTCATGTTCTTGGCGGAAACTTTAGGAAAGGAAGTTGGTTTGATTTATTTCCAGCAAGCTGTGGTGATTGGATAAGTTGGGATAAGTCATCTTCACTTGCACAAGACTTAGTGCAGCAAGTAAGTGGCTAAATATTCTTGTTCTCTTAAGTGTTTTCTTGGCTTCTAAGGCTTCCTGCTTTATGTAGCATGAAAGAAGAATGTCATCTTCCTTCCCTCTCTGTGTGGAATTTTGGGCTGCACTGGCGTTGATACCCCAGTCATACCTGTGATTCATTCTGCACCTGGGCAGAAAGCATGTTTTAAGGCTTCCCATGGGGAGATGAGAGAGAGACAGATGCACCTTGCAGCTGTAAGGAAGCAAAAGCTGTTGGGAGGGTGGCTAGCTCAGCAAGGCAAAAATTACTTTACAACGAAAGAGTTTGAACTGTGTTTACCACCCTTTCATGCCTGAAGTCAGAGAGTAAGAGGCAGGAGGAACTTGGGGACTGGGGACATGAAGAGAGCTGTGAGGACTGAAATGCCTTTGTTCCTTTGAGAGTAGAAACCTTGATGTTAAGCTAGGAATAAAAATCCTCTCTCTCTTTTCCCTCTTGTCCTATGTCTTGAATTCTAGTGTGTGTTCCTACTGTTTGATGGCACAGGTGTGATGGTGGAGAAGTGTCCTTGTGTTGCATTCTCTGGGTATTTTGCAAGCATCTCCATCAACCAGATGGTCTATGGGTATGGGTTGTAGGAGCCTATGTAGTTCTGCTGTTTGGTGAACCCCAAGGTGTATTTCTATCGCTGACAGCTGTTCCTTGGGTTCGCGCTCAAATATCAAAGCACTGGGAAGCCGTTCTTAGCAGCGGGTAATGCGTTAGGTGAACGCAGCATCCCTCTGTGCTCCATGTTCTAGGTAATTACAACCCTGCCACTCACGTAGCAGAGCACAGCGGGTGCCCTGTATTTATTATTTAGCTTTGCTATTAACTCTAAGCTGGTGATGCAAAGGCAGCTGTTTCTCTGGGAATCTCATAATTCACCTCTTCACCAAACCAGGCTGCAAGCAAGAGAGGTGGCCTTGAGGTCTGTCCCTCGGAGCTGAAAGTTATGGGACCCTGTCCCAGACCTTGGCTGCTCCTAGTTTGCCTGGAGTGATTACCCTCGTGCAGTTTGTCTTTGCAGAGTCTAAAATGAGAACCACCCATTTCAAAAGGGGCATGGTGATCCCATAGTGCTTTGGCAGAGAACGACAGGGATGTTAACTCCAGCGTCGTCCGCAAATGGCAGGCAGGCATTTTCCTCCACTGCTTTGGCTGGAAAATGGGGGGGTTTATCTGCCTTTCCTTGCCCTGGTCCAGAGGCACAGTTAGGCTGCTGCCCAGCTTTTCCTTCACAGTGGTCACCTTTTAGATGCAGATACAAAGTGTTTGCTGAAGGTAGGATCATTGTATTTATCTGCACAAAGACATGATCTTAAAACTTGCCAGATGATATTAGATGGAGGCAGCCAATGTTATGGAGGAGTGTACGGTGGTGGAGGGACGCGAGGGTAGTGTGAGTGTGGCCAAAGGCTGTCATCTCTCACTGCCTGTACCAGAGGAACGAGCTCAGCACTGTGGCAGGGAAACCTGCTTTAGCACTGACTTCTTCTCAGGCCTGGCTCTTTTTGCACCTCTGACCTCTGTGGTGTGGTTGCTTCTCTTATTCCTCCTCGTTTTGTGTCAGAAACGCTGACGAGTCTGAGTGTTTGCCCTGCCTTTCCCTGGGACCAAGCCATACCCCGTGTGCTGTCCATCCCTACGTCCTCCTTGGCGAGTGCCGCGGGCAGCTGCCGTGCGAAGGGAAGGGTCTGCCCAGGGAAGGGGCGAGGAGCGGGAGGGGGCCGGGGGGTGCAGGCACGTTGCTAAAGATGACAGTGCGGTGTAAAGCGCCAAAGGTTTCTGCTCATTTCTGGTGCGAACACCTTTTGATGAGTTGCTCTTTCGAGCAAAGAGGTGACGTGTCCGCAGCTGGCAGACTGCAGCGGGGCCGTGGTGGGGAAACACAGGGACGAGCAATTGCTGGTTTTCTCTGTCACGTCTCAAGATGTGTTTGGAGCCTTTCTCTGCCTCTCTCCCTCTGATGGCTCTAGTAGCCTCTTCTAGACTGCCTTGGCCAGGCAGGAGGGGGCAGTGGAGGAGAAAGAAGGCAAAACATGTCTGAGGTCCTATATCGGATGCTTTGCTAGTCAAGGTGTAGTTGTTAATTGCCACCGGCTGGCAAGGGATGCTCAGGACGTTTTTTGCACTGAAAGCACACCTGGGGTAGAGGTGCAAGAAGTGGGACCTAAAGGAGGAAAACAAGACTGTGAGTCTTGGGGAGCAGCTTTGGAGCTGATCCTGAGCACGATGCAGCTCCTCGGGGTGCAGACCTCAAATTCCTCTTGAGGTTCCCCCAGCTCCTTCCCTGGCTCTGCTGGGAAGGTTTGAGAGGGGATGTGTGTGTGCCTGTGTGCGACTTGAGTGCTGCGAGTGCCGCTTCCGCAGCCTGGGCTGTGATACTGGTGTGAGCTAATTTGACGTGATCCTGCTGTTTTGTCAATAACTTGGAAAGTTTTGAAATCACTGCTTCAAAGTGTGCAAATGATACGTTGCTCCACAATCTGTCTCTGCTGCTGCCAATGCTTCTAAGTAACCAATTTACCGTGCGCTTAACCTTTTAGGGCTTTTCCTCCCTAGGCATTACTTTGTAACTCCCGCTAAAAAAAAACAAAGAGAAAATTGCCATTGCCCTTCTCAGAGGTGCCTAATGATTTCCAGGTGGTTTTGGCAGCTTCTGCTTTTTAAAAATGTGTTGAGCACACAACTTCTGGAATCAGGATGCTCTTCAACTGTCCAACTGACATATGAGCATGGGGTCCCTCAATTTTCTCGAAACTGAGAGAATTGCGACTCAGAAGGCCGGGCTGCTGGTGGGAGCTTCCCGAGAGAGACGTGATCCAGAAAGAGATCGAGCCCCAAGGAGCAGGGATATGCAGGGTCTCCCTGCTCAGCCCTTGCATTGCCTTTGTTTCTAGGGCCATGTCTCAATTTTTCATCTGCCTCCCTTCCCTGTCTGTAAAAAGGGGATAGCCCCTCTGGGGAGTGCTGAAATGAGATGGAGGAAGTCTAAATGTAATCTAAAAATAGATGAATTAAAAAAACTGCAAGTAAAAAGCTACGTCTTTCTGGAACAAAACCTGTGGTAACTTCAAAGGCAGATTAAAGACTTTGCCTGTGTCAGGACTTCACTATTTGGCCCAAGAATTAGACAAATGGAATAGTGTGAGAATGTTTGCCAGAAAATTGGAGAAGGGAGAGATAAGGTAACAGATGAAATACTCAAAGTCAGCATTTAAGGACACTGCTGCCTGTGGAGATAATTTTATCAACTTGAGGGACAACCATTTCTCCTATAAAGTACAATCTACCCTCTACATAGCTGTTTAAAATTGTATTTGTTAAAAATTTGTTTAACTGTGCTGTGGGAGTCTGCTGTGGGACAACCGGGTCTAATATCTGTATTAATGATAGGTTTGTGGATTATCTACCCGCTGCTTTTCATTTTGACAATGTTTTGACTTTGAAAGTTAGACCTCTGTTTCTTGTGGTGGTGTTACCTTGTGAGAGGGGGAAAAAAATGGTTCTGCTCTTGGTCTTGTCTTGAATCCTGTTGCACATGAAAGGGAGGGAAGGAGGAGGTGACTGTCGTGGGGGCTGGAGCAGTACAAAGAATTGATTTCTAGTCTGGTGGCCAAAGTGACACTCTGACTCCCATTCCTCAAATTATGTTTTGGTATGAAAGTGTTTTGTCCTGTCCTAAAACCAGAAGTCGGTATTATATTTTAATTTGCAGGCTGCTTTGAGTAAAAAAAAAAAAAGAGGGAGAAGAAAAAAAGAAAAATTAGAGATGTGACTCAATATTGATTTCCACTTGTTTTTGTGGAAATGCTAAAAATGCCAAGATGAAATATTTGGACTTTTCCTTGTGTTTCTTTTCCATTTTTTGTTAGAAGCTCTTTGCCCAGTTTGACTCCAATTCCTGAATAATTCATAGTCTGTAAATAGCTTCCTCCTCCTCCTTTGGTAAATAGACTCTTTGTCCCAAGTGCTTGGCAAGCTCGAAGCAGTGTCATCCTGCTGAGTCGCTGGTTCAAGAGCCGAGGTGCTCACGGTGCCGTGTGTTCTCTCTCTGCAGAGTTATGTCATGCCCAGACCACCAAAGGGCTCCATGAGGATTTATAGAAGATGCCCCGCGTCTTGGCGCCTCTGGTGCTCCTTCTGCTGTGGCTAATGAAGATCGCTGCCAGCCCCCATTCCCTGAGGATCGGTGAGTACAAAGCTCGCTCTGCACTGCGTTTAACCATCCTTCCACTCGTCGTGTTGGCCTCTCTGCGTAGACATGCTCCGACGGGAAGCCAAGCTTTGCCTGGGGCGGCTGGGCAGCCTGCGTTGGTGGCGTGCTCTCCATTCGAGTGGGGCTGAGACGCTGGCTGAGCTACGGTGTCCCACCTGCATTTTGGAAACGTTCTCTCCTTCATCTTGTAAATGAAACGCAGTTTATATGGAGTGTACGTATTTGCATTGATTTTTGTGGTGGTGACGTTAACCTGATGGGAATCTCTTTCTGTATAAATTTGAAGAGAAAGCCACTTCTCAAAGAGGCACTGAGGAATGAAACTTGCTTCCCCCCCCGCCCCCCCCGGGTCTATCCGCCTTGATGCTCTCCTAAGCTCCACACAAAAGGAAATAGTTTTTTGTCACTAATGTATTTGTCCCCACATTGATGAGCAAGGAGTGTTTGAGCCCAACCTGAACCCAGTTAAGCAGTGCCACAGGAAGATTAATAACTCCAAAATGCTCCATTTGTAAGAAGTTCTATGCATTTGGGCTCCTTTGGGCTTTATTAAAAAGTATTCAGGAAGAGGCACTGTCATCTTCGCTTGCTGCTTGTGCGGACTAGGGAAAAGAAATGCATCCAGAAACCTTATAATGAAACTTGCTTCATAGTATTGACATTTTGCTCTGTTGTTTAGAAAGGAAACTGCTTTACCTGACGGTTCTCTCTGGACCTACTAGCTGGTTTTATTAACTATTTGTTGCAGATAAAAAGCTAATCTATTCCTGTCCCCATTTGCAACTTTCACAGGTGACACTTGAAGTAAAATTACTTCTCCCCTCTGCTAGCGGAGCATGGAGCAGCTCAGAAATATAGCAAGGGAGGGTCTGTGCTGGCAGGAGTCTGGGAAGGGTGGCTGGGTGTTTTATATCCCCAGCATCTGTGATTCATGTGGAGCACTCATGCTGCATAGTCTCAGCTCCGCAGACTGCATTTTATGTTGATTGGCAGATCCTCCACTTGAGCCAGCAGACGGGGATGGACGGTACGTTATCAGGATGCTGAAAGTGAAAGATCCTTCATTATGCCTGTGCCCCAGCCGTCTCCTTCTGTGGGGAAAGTACTGTGGGTGCTTGGGAGCGTGAGGGGAAGGGGAGCTCCCCCGGCAGTGCACATAGCAGCACCGGGCTGCAAACCAGCCTGGGAACTGGCATGGTTGTCCACCTCCACAGTGCAACCCAGAGTGAAATGGGATGGTGTTCGGGAGGGATAGGACTGTGCTTTTGAGTGAATGAAGATCTGTGCTGCACCGCACTGGGGGCAACTGCCAGGCGGGATTAGCTGCTGCCTTCCACATCTCAGGGGCTCCCTAAATGGAGACGGTGGTGGCTGCTGTGAGGCCACATCAGTGCTGATCCCTGAGGGCAGGCAAGACGCCGGGGTGTCTGTGTTCAGGGGACACTTGAGCAACTGTGGTGGTAGAAAAGCTGTCTCCCTCCATCTGTCCAAATACTAGTTTTGTCTTCTGTGCCTGGTATCTGCTGCTGGATGAAGGAGATCTTGACACACTGCTTGGGCCTGAAGGCATATCCATAATGGGAATTACTGACACGCTTGAACGCAGGCATGGTTCGCATGTCCCGGTCCCACTGCCTCGTACAGGTACAAAACTGTATGCCTCTGTGCTTAGCAGAGATACGTGGTGGTGAATAGCTGAGCACATGCTGGTGAGACGTAAGCCTCTCCTTGGCACTGTGGACCTGCAGAGGCCAAGGGGCTGCAGTGGTGGTGGTTAGGCTGCTGTGCAGAGTTACCCAGCAATGTTCTGCTGGTGCTTTGGTCTCCATCCTGGAGACTGCTCCACCAGTGGTTTTCAACTCTCTTGCACTGAAGCCACGCTCGCTTGGACCCTATCTCTCCAGTTTTAAAATCCTCGTGCGTTTAGGTATTCTTTGCTTGTGACTTTCCTGTGCAAAAATAATGGAGTGGCTCCAGACACAGTCGCTCTTAAAACTTATACCACTGCTGCCTAGTCCAGGATGGAAATGCTGGATTTCCTTCGTCTGCACAGGGCAAGGCAGTGGAAATCTGTCTGTTGAATCCTCCTAGGACTGAAGAACTTGTATTAGGATGTTGCAAAGGCGATGTAGAAATCAAGATTTCAAGAGTAATGTTGTTGCGGGAATGGGAAGGAACTTTGCCGAGCCTTCTGAAAGGCACTGGAGCTTGTGGCTTCTGTGCCAGATAGTGTTAAATATCAGAGTGGCCAGACACCCTGCGGTCAAGTCACGGGTGTTTCCAGTCACCTCCTGCATCTTGAGGATGGGACACCAGCAGTCCTGACCTTGGACCTGGCCGATTCCCACACATGAGCCTGAAGCAAGAATTTACTGAGGGAGGGGAAGCTCGGGTAGGTATGTTAGTACATATTTATTGCTTCTGCTTTGCTCATGGCCACAGAGCTCACTTCTCTGAAAATGGTGTTTGAAGCAGATGGGCAAAGAGCTGAGGAGGGGTTTAGGGTTTTGGTTTTGTTTCTTCAAGACACAGTTTTATTTTAACAATATATCCAGCAAAAAAGTTAATAAAAATAAAGTACAAAATAAAAGGAGAGAAAAAATATTACTAGCAGCCCTGAAATCATTCCCAAATGCATGTTTTTGGCAAGGCAGGGAGATATGGTATCTAGCAACATAAATCAATGCACTGCATAGAAAAGGAAAACAGACCAGCATGAACATTTAAATATTCAAAGAAAATGCAAGCTAACATTTAAAATAATTCCGAAAGCCATCTGGTAGTGGACTGCTCAAATGCACAGTTATATGATTAGTAATGTGAGGTGAACATAGGCAATGCCATGTCTGGTTTCTTCACCAAGTTGCTAGAAGAGATTGTTGCCTGCTGTGCTTGGCTTCCAGGGTAGAAGGAGGCGCAGTGGTGCTGAGTCAGGGGCACTTGGCTTGGCTTTTAAACAAAGCACTGAAATTCCCTGCTGTTGCTTTCTTGGGGTTTCATATGGATCTTGGTCCCGGTATTTCTCAGTGGAGTTTCTAGGCAGCAGATTGCTTAATCTTTGAGCAGACAGCGGCAGGAAGTTTTGTTAGCCTGGACGGGACCGACAATGAGTGTTGCATTGCAGTGAGCTTTAGAGGCATCATCTGTGCAAAAAAACGAGCAGAATATAGGCTACAGGGTGACCTTCACTGTGACTTTGGCATGCATAGGAACAATCTGTAGCCTATTGTATGCTCTATTTCTCTCCTGGATACATGGGAAAAAACATTGGTGCAAACCTTTTTTTCAGCCTTAAACTCTGTGTATTTCCTTCAGATCCCATCCTGGAGAAAGTTCACGCTGTTCTGGAGTGCTTTGTGGGGAAAAACACTGACCCACATGCTTTATCCAAAATGGTGTCTTTTTACCAAGAGTGTCTTTTGTTTGTCAGTCAGCTCACCTGGTCTGCCTTGGTGCGGTATTATCTCTTAGATGCTCAAAAGTTGATTGCGATCAGGGTATGAAGAAGCAAGCAGGAATCAGCATGTTCTTGGAAGTTTTCAAGAGCTCCAGGAGGTATGTAAGGAATTGCCTCAAGACATCCTGTAGCCCTTGAAAGAGCCAATATATGTTCTACCAAAATGTCCTGGGAGCAAAACCCAATAATCGGTGCTTGCCCAACACATGCCCTTGCGCATTGCTGTCTTGTATCCAACCACACCAAAAGCACGACAGACTTCAGCTCCCTCCTGCCTGCCCCCGTGGCAGGCAAAGAGGATGGCTGGTGCAGTGCGGTGTGGGCCAGCATCTCCCCTGGCTCTGGTTTCCTGCAGCATGTATTGGCTGTAGAAGCAATTCTGGGTTTGTTTTTTGTTTGTTCACTCATGCTCAATAAAGTGTCAGGAAATTTACTTGAGTTATTTACTGAGTTATTTACTTGGTCTTATAGAGCAGACCGTCAGAGCCCTAAATTGGTATTCTCTTGCTAGATTCATTGGGTGTACTAACAGCTCATTTAAAATTCATATACAAGCCAAAGTTGTAGTTTATACATGGCATTGCCCTAACTAGCAGTAGGCTCAGTAGCACTGACATACGATCTACTGACAAACTCCTTGCAAGGCCTCCTTCAGCCCTGCAGCTCTTTAAAGTGTTCTTTTCTGTAATTGCCTCTGTCTGTCCAAATCCCTTCCTTCCCTCTATCTCCCAACTTTGTGGACTTTATAAAAAAAGGCAAGATTCAGCTCTAGCATTTAGAATTTTTTTTTGGTGAAACCTAGTATTCTTCTACCCCATACCCAGTGAAAACGCATCCACCGCTTGCTCAGCCTGATAATCGAAGCAATCTGCGCTGCTGCCCCACTGCCTGCGGTAGGGTTTCATCCAGCAGAGGAACGTTGTGTGGTCAAAGTCTTCATGAATCCAGACCGACGGTGGAGTGTCACTAGAAGTGCCAGACTGGGACATTTGTCCTTGTTTCTAGGCATGTTTCAAAAAAATCCTGAATACTGTGAATCTCCTACATCTGCTCTGATCATGGAACTATAATGTCAGGAAAATGTTCTTGGGATCCCCCAGAGCATGTGGAGTCGTGGAAAGCACTGGCATTTAGCTGTGCATGCTGAAGTAGGTGGGAAGAGGCAGACTGGGGACACGCATCCAGCTTTTTCTGCATCACTGTGATTGTATAGTGCCCCTCTCTTGCCCACCTATCCCCCTGTCACAGACCTGTAGCAGAGCATCATCTGTGTGGCCTTGCATCCCTGATAATTACCCTCCCGAGGTGCTTGTGATACTAAGCTGCTTTGTGTAGTGAGCTAAAGGCCCCGTAGCTGCACAGTATGCTTCTGCCCTGTCCAGCGTGGGTTCTACCTTCGTGGGCCTGAGCTGAAGCAGGGAAGAAGGAGTGAGCGTTAAAAATGGGTAAGGCAAAAATGAACGATAATGGCGATGAACAGAACTGTGGACCGTTTAGTTCAGCTTCCCCAGCTCCCAGAGGATATACATAATACTCCTAAAGGCACTGCAGAGAAAATCTCACAAGGCAGCATGTTATTTAACATTACCGTTTTAAAGGATGATAGTGCCACTGATGATGAAGGTGCAGTCAGTCCCCTGGATGTTGTAGGAGAAAATGTTGATGTCAGCCCCCGCGGGCAGGTACAAATGTTTCCTCCTGGGGGGGCGGTCTGAGGCGGGGAGAAACACAACTGTGCCCTTTATGGCAGGCAGGGAGAGCTGTGGCTTTGTGGCAAGTTGGCTTGTGCCAGCTCCGGTACCCTCGTACCCTCACGGCACCTTGCTGACGTGGCTTGAAACTCCACTTCTGTCTCCTGCGCAGAGGCAGAGGAGCGTGTTTAAGCACAAACTCCCTTCCTTACGCAGCGCTGCTTTCTGGCATATCCAAGGCCTTTGTGGATGATACCAATGCAACCGCAATAAACTGCTGTCCACCAATTCGCTATTCCCCAGCAGAGAAATGGCCTTACCCTGGCTTTGAACCTAGCAAGGCTGCTGCAATCAGCTTAAAGCAGAGGAACAATCTCAGAGTCTCACATGGTGGTGCTGTTGCTGGAAAACCTTTCCACTTGTAATTATGATTAGTGTTTAAGAAAACAACGCTTCTGGTGGGGGTTAGGTGACTCCCTCGCTGGCCAGCTGTCCCACCGGCGATGGGAGCAGAGGCGTTAGGTACTGGCTGTGCAGAAGGGGGCACAGCTAATGACTCCCCACCAGAAGGCAGAAGACTGGAGAACAACAACTGGGCTGGAAACAAAGCAGTTCACTGAGGTACATGTGGTTAGCTGGCTTCTCTGTGCATGGACCTAACTGCTTTTAAAAGATTAAAAGTAATTCTTCTGCGCTGGTCATCGTGAGCTGCTGGGCCCCAGTGCCCGAGGCTGTACCTGCAACGAGCAGCATTCGTTGGACATACACTTTCAAGTCCTGTCATGTTTGGACTGAGATAATACCAGCCTGGTTTGAGGAGTGGGGTGGGAGGAGGGTGTAGCTGCTCTGGGGGTCAGGTTGAGGGGTACCTTATGAGCACGAGGGACGGTGAAGGAGTTAACTGTTGGCAAAATGTTTGCCAAGTTGCATCTGAAGAAATAAGGCATGAACGGAGGGCTGTCCCCATGCTGCGGTGCCAGGAGCAGGTGTGGGCTGCAGCCAGGTTGACATTAAATGTGGGTAGATGCTCTCCATCTGTATGTTGGGGTCCTACTGCCTAGGAACCCAAGCTAGAGGCTTTCCCAGGGGTGCCCCATGGCTGCCCTCAAGTCCACACAGTAGTTGCCCATCTCCTGGAGACCTGCCCTGGGATGTGGTCCACCAGCACACCCAGCCCTTGGAGCTGGGAAGGACTACTAGGTGCCTGAGGTTCAGTTCCATGCCCTGCTCGGTTCATGCCTCACTGGGCTCATTTGAGCACTTGTATGCAAGGTCTGGCATATATTGATTTTAATCTTGATTTTTTTTTAAAGGGCTTTCACATTTCATTCAGGACTTTCATAGAATCTGAGAGTCTAAAAAAATAGAGAACTGTGGAGTGGGAGGAGGGGGAGAAGTATCCACATCTTTGTTGATGCATGACTTAGTAAATTTGTCTGGCTGAAACATTGTAAATGTTTAATTTCCCCCAATATTAAAAAGGCCCAGTTAGGTTCGTTAAGGTGAAGTAAATTCATAGTTATTTGTCATTTTCTGCTGAAGAGTAGTGAGGAGTAGAGAAAAATAAAATATTCATCTGTTAACTA
>VZTL01019526.1:0-13685 GCA_013400535.1 Scopus umbretta | reverse complement strand
CTTAGCTCTGGAACTGCTTCGGAGTCATGCTAGCTGAAGAACAAAAGGCACATGCTGAGTGTGCTTTTTCCCTAATCATTACAAACCTTTTGTCTTATCACAGCTTGCTTATGTAGAAACCTTTTTAAAACTGTATCTATTATCCACTGCTGTTCATCAAAAGTGAACTGAAAAAGTGAGAAAAGCCTTATCATAATCTTTCTTCTACCAAGGCTGTCTTTTAAATTAATTCATTAGAATAGATGTTTTCCTGGTGATGCTTGACCTCAGAATGTATCAGGTTGTTGAAAGTAGCCTCAGGACTATCACAGATATAAAAAATAAATTGTAAGATTACTTTAAAATCACATTATTGTCCAAATGACCCTTCACATTTTTGAAAATGTACCTTTGCTTTTCTAGAAATATGAAAAAAATGTAATAGTATTAGAAGAGAAAGCCCAAACTACAAGATCCTAGTGCAGAGAATATTTAATTCACTGAAAATAAAACATGTTAAAAAAGGAGGATAAATTACTTAATAGTGCTGCTTTTTGGATAAAATCTTGCACAATAAAACACATTCTTTGAAACAACTTGATTCTTCCCTCACCCTTAGTGCTGCTTCAGTTTTGTTTTCCTTTTAATCTGAATAATATCTGCTTAGCTTACTGCTTACAAAATTGCAGCTTCGTGTTAGTCAGTACTACAGCTGAGCATATAAGATCTGTCAAAACACCATGAAGCAGGTAAACAGAGAGGAAGAGAGCCTTTCTACTGAACTTTCAATCACAAAAGAATTTTCAAGATTTCTTTAAACAGTGCTAAAAAAATGCTACTAAAGATTTTCTGTTTATGTCACACTGACATATAATTTGGTAAGAGTTATATATTCCTTAAAATGCTTTTAATAATCCTCCATTTGAAAATTGCTCTGTTTGGCCAACATTTGGTTATCATTCCTTATATGAAATTTTCTTAACTAATTTAAAAAAGATTTTATATATGATTTTATGGAATGTATCTTCTTTCTCTTATTGTGCAGAATAAACAATAACCACAGCTTCCTTACTGTATTTGCTTTATGTGATTTATTCTGTTCCTACATTATTGTGAGATTCTTATTCTCTAATATCGGTATCGACTTAAACAGTTTTCTTTAAAAGTAATCTACTGCTTTATGTTTTAAGTGAAAGGGATAACAGTTTGAAAAGATTAAGAGAAACCACAGTCCTCTGTGTTCAGGTGTGCATGTAAGTACACAGAGTAGACACCACTTATGGAGAAACAGTTCAATTCTGAATTGTTGGAGAAAAAAAATCAAATTTTCACACTGTTTGCAACTGGACAAAACTGTCATCTCAAATTTATTCAAAGTGGATACCTTTTAGACTGTATTTAAATTACTGTCTGTAAATTGTTATTGCAAAAAGTAAGTTGTCATTGTTAAGCAAATGAAAAATGACAGTTCATGTGTCACAGGAATAGGATACTGTTATAAAAATTAGGACCGCCTATTTTTTCAAGAATGGAGATGAAAGAACAGTAATAATAAGATGAGCTTCCCTAGATATCACCAGTATTCTCTTATGTGATAACTTTTATATAGAAGATCTTTTGAGGGTATTAAACCTCCCAGGTAGTAGGTATTGATCCCATTCTTTTATAACTGCTGTGAATTGCAGGGGGTATAGAGAGATTTTTCTATTGATGGCAGCTTAGCTCCTCTGCAGCAAATCAGTCTTCTTCTCAGGCTAAATTATTTCCCTGCTTTCACAAATTTTCCTGCTTTGGTTCCCAAGATGCCTTTGAGTAAGATAGTTGAGATATGCTTTCATGGATTTGTACTGTTTAGTAAAGGCATGCTATTACTATCAGATGCATAAGCATGAATTTTGTCATATCCAACTTTATCCACTTAACATGTAGGTACCTGATTTATTGTAATCATGTAGATAAATTCACAGAGAGTGAGGCATCTCCAAAGGATAATTCATCCTATGCATTGTGTGTATCCACCTAGGGATGAGAGAAATCACACTGAAGAGGTTCATTTGTCTCCATTGAAGGAACCACATCACTAGCATAGATTAGACAGCTAATTTTTAGGTGACTAATGTTGGGTGAGATGAATGCCACCCCAGGTCATGAGCTAGCACAGTAGGTCAATGTCCAAGTCCTCTGTGTTATACAGTAGCTGTAAATCCTTCTGATATTATTGTTTCTAATCAGCAACGAACAGTTATAATGAACCACCAGTCCCACCCTAATGTATGAGTAGGAAATTTAGTATTAGCCATATCATCAACTGCAACCTTTCTTTTTCTTAAAGGAAAGACAGCATATTAAGCCTTTCTCCTTTCTCTTTGTCTTTATATCATTCCTCTCCCTCCCATACTCTGAGTTCCCTTTAGATTATCCATCTTTCTACACTATAGTGAGGAATTAATCAGAATGTAATGCAACACATCAGAATAGTCTGAGCTTCTTGATAAAACGCCATATACTTTCCTTAGTTGTACACTTTGTAAGTCTTTGATCTTCTTCTTCTAAGTCTTTTCTCACAGCCTGCATGCTAGAAAAGTACAATATAGGTACTGGATTTTGGTTTTTTTCAGGTTGGCAAGTCAGATCTGCTGTAGGTTACTTCATGACAGTCTTTAATTTTTGTCAAGTATTACTATTCTGTACAAAAGTAGAGTGAGATAGACTGAGCTGGAAACAGCCTGATGACAATCATTTGATACATTGTGCCAGAATGTCCTTTGTTTTACTCTGTCAATCATCTCCCATCTTTTGTTGTGTGTGGGTTTGTTGTTTTTTGGTTTGTTTTTTTTTTATAACAGTAAGTTCAAATGTCCTATATTCTATGGAGGAGCACTGTGAATTTAGGCACATGTCTTTGGAATAGAGACTGTCTTACTGTTTTATGTTTTTGACAGTAATGACCTCATCTGTGACTCGGGCTTCTGAATACTCTCCTGGTTCAAATAAGACATGACAGTAGAAGCTGCCCAGATGATGCATAAGGAGCACCACCTTAGGTGGAACTGTGAAAGATGGATTTTTCTATGTGACATGGTTCCTGGCCTCTCTGATCTTGCCTCCAAAATCTGCCTTGAATCTGCAGGAAACCAACAGTCATGTTATCTTAGCTATGCTGGCATGAGAGAAGATAAGTCTAAAAATTCCTTCCATTCAGTGACAACTTGGCCAGATATTTACATCACCTGAGTAGGAGGGTTGTCCAGCCATTCAGCTGCACTGTTGCTCTACTAACTTGTTTTGTAACTCTTTTGTCATTTGCAGTGTCCTGAAGAGCAACTGAATGTGCCAAAGGTAGCTGTAAAAATGCAATGGTAAAGAAATAATTCAATTCAGTGATTCAAAATGACTTTTTTATATGTAACTAAAGCCTAAACAAATCAGTGATACTTTCCCATTAACTACAACATTATCAGGAATATAGTGTCTCTTTGTTCCATAATTATAAATGACACCTTTTCTAATGTCACCTTGCTAGATGCTTTTCTTGGCATCTTTATTTTGATTTAAAAAGCAGTTTTCTATTAATTACATATTTGATCTTTGTTCTCAGACTGGGAAATAAATAGTTCTAAGAGAATAGATATATTCTATTAGATACAGAGAATAGATATATTCTATTAGATAATAGATATAGAATAGGTATTTTTTCTTCAATACCACTTATATCTTATGGCTTCCTTCTGAAGAGCCAGAGAAGTAAAAGCTACCTTTCTGTTTTTAAGCTAAACTTCAAATAGAAAAAAAAAAATGGTACAAGAATGTGGCTTTTCAGGGATGATTTAGAAATTCAGTGAAAATTTCAGAGAAATACAATGTAGCATTATAAAATACTAAAATAGAGGAATAAAGTAGGTTGGGATAATATTTATTTTTTATTCTATTCTTCTCATGGAGTTAGATGACAAAAAAAAGGGGTAATTCTAAGACTCCTAGACTTCCCAGAAATCTAAGATTTCTTGTAGGTGTAAAACTGCCATATCTAACCCTGAAAAGGAATCACAGATTTGAAAGCTTGAATGTGAGAAAACGGTAAGAAGAGTATTTATCCACTGGACACCCCAAACTTACTTTGAGGGAGGGGATGACATTGGTGGAAGGACGGTACCTGACAGTAGGCATTGGATCCCTTGCTATAACATCCTTCTTTTTCTCTTTTTCTTATTTGTTTGTGTTGTGCTCACACAAGGAAAACACACTTTTATGCTGTGTGCTTGTGAATAAAAGTGATATTAATACTAAATCCAGGTTTGCTTCTCAAATTCTCAATGTAAGTATCAGCCATCACAAAGATTTTAGATGAACAAAGAGTAGGTGAGAAAGACCTTATATCTTCCTTAATATACAAGTTCCTCTTTGTTTCTGAACTTTCTGAAGGTAATTCATCTGGGCTTCCCAGTGGGCTGCCCTGCAGAGGCTGGCCAGAAGGTCAACCTGGCACCTACTCTTCTCCCCTTCCACTTTCATCTTCCAAAACATGGTGTCTCCTCTTTGTTGGCAATTGCCCCTCCATCCTCAAGTTTCCAGTGCTGAAGGAGTGAAGAATCTAGTTCTTTCGGAGGGAGTTATTCTGGATGCTTTAATGTAAGGCGGTTTAATCGTTATTCATTCCTGTATCAAAGCAGGCAGCCACGAATGGGTAGTGTTTTCTAGAATTCTGCCTATATTTCAGATGAGTCAATAGAACCCTGAAGGCAAAATTGAACCACTGAGTAAATTAAACAAAAAAAAGAAACTGACTGGACACAGGAACAGCACTTGGCATTTGCATAGTTCTTTGTTGGCTTGGCCTTCAATGTTAAACACAGATGTGAATGCTCGTTGGGAGTACAACTATCTAAATACAAGAACAGATCTTAAAATGATGGCTGGCCCAGCCTGAATTCTGCAGAGAGAAATTGTTGCACCATTTTCAGTAGTAATTAAAGCTATTGAATATTTTTACAATTATTTGTAACAGGAAAAGTGTGCTCAGAATATTTTATACAGCTGGCCAATGTTTCTTCAGTTGTGCCTTTTCTTTAAAAGAGTGCTGAAGCACAGTTACATAAATGGCAGCAGAAAATGAAGTTAATAACATTTCAAGATCATGTTGATTTTGAGACAAAACCAAAGGAATGCTTATCATTTTTTTTCAGATATCCCAATAAGGAGAAAAATACAATTATTATCTTAAGAAAAAAATATAATTCAAAAATTATCTGTGCAGAGAAGAAGGAATGGAAGTAAAGAAGAAAAAGCTTTTACTCCCAAACATATTGTACTAAAATCATTACTTCTATTCTCTCCAAGGACTAATGTGCACTTCACTCACAAAATAGACAACTATTTCATAAACAGAAGCAAAATGCTGAAGGATCTTGACAAGTATTCATAGGATCTAAGATTTAGATTCTGATCTCATGGGGAAAGCTACAAAAGCAGAATTAGGCATGAAAACTGAAAATATATTAAGTCTAAACTGTTCAGAAAAGAATTTGTAGGCTCCCAGTTTCCACGGACACACAATTTACTGCTACCTCAGTGTGACTAGCTCCGTGCAAGATTTTTTCAATTAAACATTTTTTTTGTGGGAAAACACCACTTTAGGAAAACCAGAATTATTCACAGAAATTGCTGTGCAAGAGTTTTCCCTAGGTCTAAGGTAGACTTCATGGGGAAGAAAAAGAAAAAGGGACAATGTAATTGTAGAAAAGAAACAGCCCCATGGCTAGGGCACTCTCTGAGATATAAAGCTACTCTGTACTGTGGGATGTCACTTTACCAAACTTTTTGGGTGATTATAGCACAATATTATGTCAGGACAAACCCAAAACTCACCGTGTGAGAAGGAAGCACAAATGTGCAGGTTAGAATGTGTTTTGTTCTACATTCCTGACTTTAGTGTAGTTGGCTCATGAGTCCTGCTCCAAGTCTGCTTTGAGCTGCACAAATGCTTTTTGGATAACCCTTACCTTATTCTTCCCTGTAAGATTAAACAGAGGTACAAAGTAGGGGAGGTTTAACGCAACTTGCATGGCTTCTGTAGGTCATCCTAGAAATCACTCAGTCATGATTAGCGATTTCAGCAATCTTTAATAAAACTCATTCACAGGATATTACCAAGGACTGGGTGACTTGGATTTTATACGCAAATCCCCAGAAATTTAGAGAAGCTTGAAGGGAAAAAAACATCAAAACAAACAAACAAAAAAAACCAACCCTGTACATGGTCTCTTATATTCATTCATTTAAAGCCTTGAGCTTAAATCAGAGATTTACATATATGAAACAGACTGGAACAAAGAATTCAGGAATTTGTCTCTGTAAATGCTGGGACTCTATACAGTTGAAGGATAATACCTACTAAGTGGAATATGTATAGACTTTTTTTCATCTTTACATGTTTTATCTTCAAAACTTTCATCCTAATAAAAATGGATATATAAAAGTGGATGAATAATGGAATTATTCTGTCACATTCTGTGAAAAGAATAAGAACACAGACATGTTGGCCAAGGAAAGATTTGCCTGGCTTTTGAAAAGAGAGGGCACAGTTTTGTGCTCCTGGTTTTAAGGGACAGAAATGCAGCTCTATCTTCCTTACCATTTATAGGACTGTCCCATAAAAATGTTAACAGTGTTGAAGTGGTATTAAGCAAAGAACCGTGATTGCCTAATTAAAAAAGGAAAACAGGAGGGCAAGATATAGGATGGGAACTCAGCGAGGACAGAATCATAGAAACATAGAACCACAGGATAATTTAGGTTGGAAAAGACCCTTAAGATCAAGTCCAACCATTAACCTAGGACTGCCAAGTCCACCACTAAACCATGTCCCTAAGCACCACATCTACATGTCTTTTAAATACCTCCAGGGATACTGACTCAACCACTTCCCTGGGCAGCTTGTTCCAAAGCTTGACAACCATTACAGTAAAGAAATTTTTCATAATATCCAATTTAAACCTCCCTTGGTGCAACTTGAGGCCATTTCCCCTTGTCTTATCACTAGTTACCTGGGAGAAAAGACTGATACCCCCCTCACTACACCCTCCTATCAGGAAGTTGTAGAGAGCGATAAGGTCTCCCCTCAGCCTTCTTTTCTCCAGACTAAACAACCCCAGTTCCCTCAGCCGCTCCTCATAAGACTTGTTCTCCAGGCCCTTCACCAGCTTCCTTGCCCTTCTCNCTATTATTATTATTTTCTCTTTCTGTGCTGTCTTATTAAACTGTCTTTATCTCAACCCACGGGTTTTAGGTTTTGGTTTTTTTTTTTGGTTCTCTCCCCCATCCCACCAGGGCAGGGGGAGGGTGAGCGAGCGGCTGTGTGGTGCTTGGTTGCCGATCAGGGTTAAACCACAACAGACTGGCTGCCAACTGGGTTGAACTCCATGCTCCACAACTCTTTGGGCTTGGCCATCCAGCCATTTTTTTACCCAGTGAAGAGTACACCCATCCAAGCCATAAGCAGCCAGTTTCTCCAGGAGAATGTTGTGGGAAATGGTGTCAAAGGCTTTACTAAAGCCTAGGTAGACAACACCCACAGCCTTTCCCTCATCCACTAAGCAGGTCACTTTGTCATAGAAGGTGATCAGTTTAGTCAAGCAGTACCTGCCTTTCATAAACCCATGCTGACTGGGCCTGATCCCCTGGTTGTCCTGTACATGCTGCATGATAAATTAAGGTAGCAAAGGAGACATTATCTCCCCTAGTAGCAAGCAGCCAAACAAGACAGAGGAAGACAACAGCAAAAAATGGGGTTTTTTTTGAATCAGTTTTAGTTTCCCTTGACATTAATTTCACTGTTGGAGTGCCTGATAGACCTTTTTCTGTAATTTTTCTCAATACTCTGCAGGGGATGTGGATATGCACATCTCCACAGTGATGGTCCAACCATGTTTAGGCACAATTCCCTGTGATGCTTGATAATTCTCTTAGATACAGGGCAAGTGAATGACTTACTATTTATCACTGTGGTGAATTTGACCTTGGCTGGATGCCAGGTGCCCACCAAGCCACTCTATTGCTCCCCCTCCTCAGCAGGAAGGGAGAGAGAAAATATAACAAAAGGCTAGTGGGTTAAGGTAAGGACAGGGAGATCACTAAGCAATTATCGCACAGGCAAAACAGACTTGACTTGGGGAAATTAATTTAATTTATTACAAATCAAATCAGAGTAGGGTAATGAAAAAATAAAACCAAATCTCAAAACACCTTCTCCCCCCCCTGCCTTCTTCCTGGGCTAAAATTCACTCCCGATTTTCTCTACCTCCCCTCCTCCCGAAGTGGCACAGGGGGACATGGAATGGGAGTTGCGATCAGTTCATCACACATTGTCTCTGCCACTTCTTCCTCCTCACACTCTTCCCCTGCTCCAGTGTGGGGTCCCTCCCACAGGAGACAGTCCTCCATGAACTTCTCCAATGGGAGTCTTTCCCACAGACCACAGTTTTTCATGAACTGCTCCAGCATTGTCCCTTCCACGGAGTGCAGTCCCTCAGGAACAGACTGCTCCAGTGTGGGGTCCCTCCCACAGGAGACAGTCCTCCATGAACTTCTCCAATGGGAGTCTTTCCCACAGACCACAGTTTTTCATGAACTGCTCCAGCATTGTCCCTTCCACGGAGTGCAGTCCCTCAGGAACAGACTGCTCCAGTGTGGGGTCCTCCATAGGCTTCAGGTGGATATCTGCTCCAATGTTAAACCTCCATGGGCTTCAGGGAGACAGCCTGCCTCACCACAGTCTTCACCATGAACCACAGGGGAATCTCTGCTCCGGCACCTGGAGTACCTCCTCCTTTCCTTCTTCACTGACCTTGGTGTCTGCAGAGTTGTTTCTCTCACATATTCTCACTCCTCTCTCTTGCAGCTGCTGTTCCACAGCAGGTTTTTTCTCCTCTTCTTAAATATGTTATCACAGGGGCACTTCCACTCTTGTTGATTGGCTTGGTCTTATCCAGTGGCAGGTCCACCTTGGAGCTGACTGATATTGGCTCTATTGGACATCAGGGAAGCTTCTAGCAGCTTCTCACAGCAGCCACCCCTGTAACCCTGCCCCCACTGCCAAAACCTTGTCATGCAAACCCAATACAAATACGAACTATTAGCAATCCAAACTATTTACTACCTCCCCTCAAAGCTATTTGGGTAATTGATGTCCCTTACCTGGTGGATTTTGGACCTTAACTGATCAGACTTCATCTTTTCTATACATTTAAAACAAAAATGAATAGCTTTCTGCAACTGGTTATCACTGCAGAAGTCTATAAGGTATGTATCTAACAGACAGAAAACCACAAAAAAGACTAGCAGTCTAGGAAGAGATTCTATTTCCAGCAACATATGGCAATAAAGAGTCATTAAAAAGGGGGGGGGGAACAGCAACTCCTGATATTTAAGTGCAAAAACATGAGAGTAAAATATCTGTGTTTCTATAGTTCTATTTCCCACATTCCTATTTTTCTCCAAAATGAAATGTATTATTTATTTATATTTATATAATAATATATATTATATAATATCATATATTATATAATATTATATATGATGTATAATATATAATATATTTATTATTATTAGCCTTCTCTAACCCACGAGGCTCTCTCCCAAAACTACTCCTTCAATCCAAGGGCTGGTGAAGAAGGAGGAGGAAAGGCCAAGAGACTGAAATTGTCAAAAATTTTAACTGGCAGAAAATGGCAGTTAACAAAAATAAAAGTCAAGCTGAATTGTTGACTTTCTGTAAAAATACAAGTCAAATCTTTCTGAGCTTACATTCATAGTATTAAGCATAACTAGAAGATTTGCTTGCACATTTTAATTTTTTTTTTCATCGCTTTGTAAAATAGCTGAAATTTTTGGAGTTTGGTATTACTCATTTCCAAAGCATGGGACACGCTGCTAATTACAGAACAAGGAGCAAACACAGTGTCGTTTTTTATTTTGCTTCATCTGTTTTCTTATGAATAAAACTCTTGCATATAACAACTCAAAAACTTTGAAGGATGATCTAATGCAAAATGTTAAAATTAATTTTTTGTGTGTGTGTGTGAAACAGAAGCTAAATCTGCCAAATTTCATATGCATTGTCTCCATTTATCTCAGCTTTTTCCTCCTTACTACCTTTCTTCCCTGGCTATGAACATCTCTTATTGATCTAAGCCTGGTGTTCAACTTTTATTTCTCACATTACTTCTTCATCTTACCGTGATGAAGTTTTTCCCATGCCATAGCATTATTAAGGCATTGCACACATTCTATGGCCAATGTAAGATTTAAAGAGAATTTTGGTGAAGCATAATTAGCATTAAGTTAGAATAAACTGTTTGAGGGATAAATTGTTACAGTTTCTATCATGCTGAAAGACCATAATGAAAGTCTTTAAGATTAAATTCTGCTATTTTTTCCTAAATTCTATTGAAATTTGCAGGAGGTAGGAGCCTGGCTGTTTTATTTTTCCATTATCTTCCATGGCAGCAAGCCATCTGCAAAGGAAATGAAACAGATTCAGCCCGGGCAGAGCACACTGCTACAGGATATCACCCCATGAAGACATAATACAGAATATAAGAAGCAGATATTAAATAATTTATCAATGCTATCACATGGCAGGTGAATAGCAGCATCAGGTGTAGACTCAGCTCTCCTTGCCCTGGTTTCTTCCATAACACCTTCCTGCTCCTTTTTGAGGATGGTAATCACACAATCATAGAATCATACAATAGTTTGGGTTGGAAGGGACCTTTAAAGGTCATCTAATCCAACCCCTCTGCAATGAGCAGGGATATCTTCAACTAGATCAGGTTGCTCAGAGCCCTGTCCAACCTGACCTTGAATGTTTCCAGGGATGGGGTATAATAATGGTAACAATCAAGACTGTATTCTAGTTTCCAATTTTTAATTCTAAGAATGACATCATTCATAAAGCATAAAATATTAGTGACTCTGTGGCACAAGTATGTGCTTGTCATTCCAGGGTATGCTTCCTTGAACTGACATTTAAAATTAACATATAAATTAATTTAGCTGTGGTTAAGTGAATGCAAATTGATATTTTGGCAACCTTTCTGAGAATAATAAATTTATCATTTTTCTCTTAGCCAGAAAGATCTGCTATATGAGAGCATCACCAATGAAAAATGTGAACCCAAGCTCCTGACATTACTGACAAACTCATTTGTCAGTAATCTGCAGGCCGGTGAACTGAATTGTTTACAGTAATTTATATACCTTATGAGTAGGGTGCTTGTAGCAGTATGCCATTAAAATCAGGCATTCATTTTATATTCTCCTCTTTTGTTCTTACTTTCTTCAGGGTGGATAAAACATATCATTGGTGTTCTCAAGGCATAAGTCTGACTCTTCACTCCTTCATAGGAGTTGACTTGGCTGCAAATATGAATCTGGTCATACAGACTTGGCAGTGGAAAAAAGATACATATGAGTGCTGCTCATACCACTTTCCTTTGTAGATGGCTGGGTAGATGGCTGACCTGAAATATCCTACTCCAGCTGACCTTCTACTCAGGAATAAACCGTTACTGATTTGCAATCTGAATTACTGAAGCATTCTCAAAATAATATGAAAAACCTGTTCTAATTTTCTCACAAAAGGATGTTCACTTAGGATTCACAAGTTCTTGTGATTTCCAAAGCTTATTAAGAAAAGAAAAAGACTCTGTGGACATATACCTTTTGTTCTGCTTACCTATCAATGTGATATAATGTACTTGAAGCTTATGAGATTATTATTTGTATCACACAAGTTAGACATCACTGACTTCATAGGACTTACAAAGGTTTTTAGAGCTTGGGAATTTCAGAACATTTTATCCTGTGAAGTTATAATTGTGTGTATGTGTGCATACATGCAATGGCTGAATGATATGTAGTGACAGAAATTGATGACAACATCCATGCATACAGCTTTTGGTACAGGTCTTACTTCATAGGTGCTTAAGGGACAATTCCTTTTTGTACTGCCAAATGGAAATCACTTTTGCATCAGTGCTTTGTATTAGATACTTCACAGTCTTCACCATTCCCTATGTAAGGAAAAGTTTTACAATGTTAACACTTAAATTATGTGAAACCACTTGTGCTATAGCAATGTAACTGGTTAAGATTTTTTTTTTTCATTATGCTTTTTTTTGCTTAAGATTTTTAATGTACTCATTACTGGAGAGTAGTGACCAAATTTTATAGAGCAATAACTGTAAGTCATTTGAGAATAGTTCACATTAATTACAAACCAAGTCCATAATGCTCATAATCCTTAATAACATAGACATTAATAGTAGAGCCCTGCAAAGCTGTGTAAATTCTGTAGCTATTCAAATTCTAAATCCACACTGAAAGGGAACTTCATTAAGACAGTTGCATCTTATTTCCAGCTGCAGCTCAATCTTTAAATAACTGTACTAGAAAAAGATTTTAAAGGCGCCAACTTATATAAGTTATTAATGTGAATAAAGGACAAGTGCTTTATAGTGTACTACCCCCTGTAAGCCCGTCTCCAAGTTTTCTGATGATTCACAGTGTATCCAGGCAACAAAGTAAATGACAGCTTTTGAATGTATTTCCTGTTCTTTCTTCATCCACATTTATAAACTTTTTTTTTTTTTCTCCCAGAAGACTGGTTAGCCATTTTGACAGGAGTTTTAAAAAACTTCTATTTCATCGGTTTAAGAAAGATGTCCACTCGGCCAACCTGCGACGTGATCTAAAGATATACTTGTTCTTTCATGCTTTCCAGCTTTTTGACTTATCTCCTTGGCAATTAAGAAATGCTTAGATTTGCCCATATCTCTAACCTCTGACTTAGTCATCTACATATCTCTGTAGTTCCTTCCTGGCACCTCTATATTTCTGTTGCCACACATCCTGCAGATGCATCTCCAAATCCATTCCATGGAGTATGTGGACTCACAGCCTATTGCATACGTAAAACTTTTATATTTACTTTTACTCAGTTTTGTATTTGCTGATTAACTGCCAACTTAGTAATTCTTCCATTTAAACAGACCTTGTAGAACTTTATGCTCAAGTCTGGAATTTTTTGCTCAAGCTGATAAACAAGGTAAGGAAGATGAAACTGGTGAACTCATTCTTTTTGACTGCCTGAAGATCATATTCTTCAAGCTGTGTTCTGCAGGCAACATTTCCACCAGCTCTATCCTGTCTCTGGTATAGTTACAATAAAAAAAGAGACCCTTAAATTCTCTCAGTTGCAAGGCTAAGTTAATTTCTCTTACAGCACGTTTGTTCCATTTTAAATTTAATTTAACTTAATTGTTCTGCAATCCTACTTTACAGGGTCTTTACCCTAACATTACTTTTCTGGATGATTCATGACAGTTGAGTGGCTTATCCCAAAATCTCTGCCATTAGCCATATTCAGCATGTCAAGACATCAGATTCTAGTGAGAGTCAAAATGAATACCCAAGAAAAAATTAACTCCTCTGAATATTGTTTCATCACTTACTTTCTGGAAAGGCCTCAGTATCCAAGTAATTCTCCTTCTTTTGAAATCTATGAATTTCAAAATCAATTTTTGGAAAGACAAGTGATTGCTTTATTGTGCCTGTAGTGTATTTACTGGCACAGATTTTCAGAAATAAGCCTACTTCATGGAAACATACTGATCTCTGAAGCATGCTGAGTGGTGCGGTTGACATGC
>VZTL01019522.1:102616-115010 GCA_013400535.1 Scopus umbretta | reverse complement strand
CAACAACAACAACAAAAAAGGATTAAAAATAGTTTGTACCTCAGCTATCAGTAGAAGAGCATTATGGCTTTGCCTTTTGCCATTAGTATTTTACGATCTCACGTGTGAAGTGCTGAATTACGTGAGCAGTGGAGGAACAGCTTTGCTATTTTTCATTGATCTTATATCTATTTACTTAGAAGCTGGCTATGTACATTTCTCATCGTTAATGCTGCACCTTGGCTGCATGCTGTTTTTACGCTACTTTTGTCGTAGGAAGACCCAGAAGATGGCTTAGTTAGGGCAGTGCTGTGGCTACTTCACAGCCTAGATACTTACCTAAAGGTGCACTAGCTGAATGCTTCATGGATCTAGATCTCTGCAACACCCTTGAGAAGGAGCAAAGTGCTGGCAGCCTGTTTTCACCGATGGAGAAGGAGGTGGCTTGGGAGGAGCATGAACTGGCAGCCGTCTCTGCTGTCTGCCTGGTGCTGGTGGCTGTCACACCGCAGCTCCATCACCTCGCCGCTGCCTCCTGTGCTCCTGAGGGGGCTGGAGCTGCTCCAGCCCAGCAGAAAGGCTGCAGGAGGAGCTGGTGATGAAGAAGGGAAGGGCAAGTGGGCCGTGCCCTGAGTCAGACTTCTAGGGGAGAAGCAGGGACTGATGGATACACAGGATCTAAGCGCACATCACCGAGGCTCCCAAATCGCTGGGATTTTATCCCATTCAAGGGTGCCAAACACTGCTGTTAAAGATTTGCAGTGCAGGAAATATCCAAATCCTCTCCGTATTCCCCTGCCTTTCACGGCTGCACCTTTGAACACCAATTTACTTCAGCCTTCCCTTCAACACTGTGTATTTGGCACATCCTCTCATGCCTACGTCCCCAAATTCACAAGCCCCCTCTGGCTGGCTGGTGAGCGAGAGACATTTCCTTGCCGTGGCGGCGTTCGTGGGAAGATGTGTGCGCAGGGGGATGCAACAAGCTTCACGCAGGTTCTCTGTGTTTTGACAGACTTTGCTGGAGGACTGCGCTCTGACTTGAGCCAGACGTGGTACTGGCAGATGTTGTGCAAGCTTCCCACGCAGCGCTGGCAGTGCCTCTCCGGTCTGACCCACGACCACCATCCCTCCCCGACCCCCCCTTCCCTCTCCCCTCCCAGCCCAGGCCAGCATCTATCTTGAGCAGAGAGAGCTCTCCCTGCCAGATTGCGTGGTGGTTTTCTGATGTGAACAGATGGGACTAGGGGGGCAGGCTACATCTGTTCGCTGAATTCTTCCACCTTCGCAATTGTTTGCAAATGGGTGAGAGCTCAGGGAGGCTGGGAAACTATGGGTTTGGGCTCAAAATGCTTTTTTTCTGTAACATGCCCAAGAGTGAACCTGCACTGCATAATTAAAAGTTTGAGGCTGACGAGGAAAACACCTGCTGGTGCAAACAGCTGACCTCTTTCCCTGCAGAAGCACAGATTCCCTGCAGGACTAGTGCTTATGCTTTCTTGTCCGGTTCAAAAAGGCCCAAGTGATGAAACATCCCTCAGGATGCCGTCCCACAGCATCAGGGTGTCTTTTTTGAGATTCAGCATTGATTTCATCCCTGTTTCAATCCCTTATTATGTTTATGTAACTGATTTTTGAAGGGCTCAGCTCTCATTTCTTTGTGAGTACCAGACAGAGGCAGAGGTAAATAGCTAAAGGAGGCTGAACACATAGTGGAAAGTGGGCCCTAAATTCTTTGCCTTTCTGGTTGTTTTTCACACCCTTTAAGCATTTGCTGGTTGTTATCATCCATGATCTTTTCTCCCACTTATTTCTTGCCAGGCTCTCCACACAGCTCCTCAGTATTCCTCATAAATCATACCACCTTGCCTCCTGGGCACAATCCCCTCTCTTTATCCTTGGCTTGCCAGGGGATGAACCCTCTCACCCTGTCTCTTCTCTCCAGCATAGCATCACCTTACAGGCCACTGAAGCCCTCAGGGCTGGAGCCGCACGTGCAGAGCGCTAGCAAACCCGCTGCATACCAGCACTGGGCAGGGCAGCCCTGTTGGCTCGCTATCAGCTGAGGATGCCCTCCCAGGCACTGAGGATGCCCTCCCAGGCACCCAGCATCAGGGGATTCAACCAATTAAGACCATTTTGTGTGTCCGTGCTCAGTCCCCTTCTGCCTGTCTCCAGCCAGCACAGCAGTGCTGAGACTTGGAAGCCAGTTGTTGGTATGTCTGGCTAACGCACCTGTGGGCTAATGCCCTCCAGCTGGTGATGCTGTGCCATGGGACAGATTTCTCAGGAGGACAGAGGTACCTACCTCCTGTAAAAAGGAGTGTGAGCTGAGCGCTTGGATACCTCTGAGGCTCTGGGTATGCATGTGTACGGCACTCATCTGCTCTTCCTCTGTACTCTCATCTTCTCAGAATCTGCACTTGGACTCCACCTTTCTGAGTGTACGTAAGCCAAGTAATTATTTTCCACAGTCAACAAGTTGCCATTTTTGTGCCTGAATTAAATTTCAGCTTCTTATACTTTCTAACTGCAGGTTTCTTTCTATTTGCAATATTCCTCTGTTTTTGTCATTTCTTGCATTTTCATTCGTCTTTTCATTCTGTAGCAATTGGTGATTTCACTCCTGAACTGTTTATTTCTTCTTTCAGATCATTAATAAGTACTAAAGAAAAAATTCCACCTTAATACACTGATTCATGCATTGCCTCACAGGGCAGAACTCATTACATTTACATGAGCATTAGCCTTTGGTTATGAACCTTCAGCCAGTTTTCAAACCACATCACAGTGGCCCTATTCTGGCATACTGAATTATTTTTCCTTTAAGATTTTATCCATTGGTAGTTGTGTGTGTTTTAACAAAAAAGGAAACACTCATTTTAAATCTATGCTGCCTATTATTTGGGTTTCCTTTTCCCTCTAGATGTTTAGCAAATTATTATGTCTTGACATCGTTTTCATTATTTTACTGTGAAGAGCGGTTAGATATAAAAGATTACAATTTCTACAATCACCCCAGGATCAAAAAGCAGTACTATGCTTGCTTTTCTTTGGTCTTTCATTTCCTTCCCATTTTAAATTGACTTTAAAGAAAAAATCAAGAAGTTTAGTCAGTCCATTACCGAATTCCCTGAATGCTTTATGAAGCTGCTGAGCAGAGCAGTCGGCACTGTGGTCGAGCCCAGTGTTAGGGAATTCAGAACAACAACTCCCTTTCATTCAAAGCCTGGCTTAACATTCTCCATCAGTATTGTGTCATCTCCCTCTCTCTGGAAAACATGAGTATCAGTATTTTGATCTTCCTGTTTCAGTCTTCCAAAATGGATTCCAGTTCTGACCCCACCAGAATAATTACTTAATCTTCACATCTGAGTCGACCATTATGTTTGTTCCTAGACCTGAAGGGGACTGAAGTGCTGAGGAAGGCAGGGTTATATTCTCAAGTGAAATGTGTCCACTAATGCCAAATGTATCTTTAAAAACTTTCTTCCTAGTGAGCATTGACAACCTTTTGACTGAGCTCAGTACTGTTACGTGTGACCATATTGGACAGGAGTCACTTTTGGGAAGCGTAGATGGAAATGGAAATTATCTGCCTGGACTTCAGTAAAGCCTTTGACATAATTTCCCACAGCATCCTCCTAGAGAAGCTGGCAGCTCATGGCTTAGGCAGGTGTACTTTTCGCTGGGTAAAAAACTGGCTGGATGGCCGAGCCCAGAGAGTTGTGGTGAATGGAGTTCAATCCAGTTGGTGGTCGGTGACAAGCAGTGTTCTCCAGGGCTCTGTTTAGGGGCCAGTCTTGTTTAATGTCTTTATCAATGATCCAGATGAGGAGATTGAGTAAGTTTGCAGATGACACCAAGCTAGGTGGGAGTGTTGATCTGCGCGATGGTAGGAAGGCTCTGCAGAGGGATCTGGACAGGCTGGATCGATGGCCAAATGTATGAGGTTCAACAAGGCCAAGTACCAGGTCCTGCACTTGAGTCACAACAACCCCATGCAACGCTACAGGCTTGGGAAAGAGTGGCTGGAAGGCTGCCCGGCAGAAAAGGACCTGGGGGTGCTGGTTGATGGCCGGCTGAACATGAGCCAGCAGTGTGCCCAGGTGGGCAAGAAGGCCAACAGCATTGTAAGGCTTGTATCAGGAATAGTGTGGCCAGCAGGAGTAGGGCAGTGATCGTGTCCCTGTACTCGGCACTGGTGAGGCCGCACCTCGAATACTGTGTTCAGTTTTGGGCCCCTCACTACACGAAGGACATTGAGGTGCTGGAGTGCATCCAGAGAAGGACAACGAAGCTGGTGAAGGGTCTGGAGAACAAGCCTTATGAAGAGCAGCTGAGGGAACTTGTTTAGTCTGGAGAAGAGGAGGCTGAGAGGAGACCTTATCGCTCTCTACAACTTCCTGAAAGGAGGGTGTAGTGAGGAGGGTGTTGGTCTCTTCTCCCAAGTAACAAGCGATAGGATGAGAGGAAATGGCCTCAAGTTGTGCCAGGGGAGGTTTAGATTGGATATTAGGAAAAATTTCTTTCCTGAAAGAGTGGTGAGGCATTGCAATAGGCTGCCCAGGGAGGTGGTGGAGTCACCATCCCTGGAGGTGTTCAAAAACGTGAAGACATGGCACTTCAGGACATGGTTAAGTAGTCATGGTGGTGTTGGGTTGACGGTTGGACTAGATGATCTTAGAGGTCTTTTCCAACCTTAATGATTCTATGATTCTATGTTCTCCTGTAGCCATTCAGTCTTCCCAGACATGACACAGGTTGTTTATTTCTGTGGAGAACTCCTACAAACCTTAACAAAATACCCAGGACAGCAAGGGGCAGAGGCTATGATCAAAAATGGCTTTGTCTTTTCATTAGGAAAAAACTACAGGCCCATAATTCGCACAGCTGTGGCCAAATTCTCACTGGCTTTAGTCAACTCTTGTTAAAAACTGGCAGGGGACAGTGGTTTTCATGTCCGAAGAGTCCAAGAAGAGAGATATGATTCTATAAATGACATTTTAGGCATAGTGCTATTTTCTGGAGCACAGAAACTGTTTATATCTGAGCTGGATGCAAAGCATGCTTTGTTGGTGGTTACAGGCTTGGTTTTCCCTGTGGTTAGGGTGTGACTGTGGGGTTTGAATGATGATGTGGGAAATGGTCATCTCTCCTTGTTCCTTAATGAGGCAGGTGCCAGTCCTTTCATAAAACCTTGCAGGAGGTTTGGCTTAAATAAGGAGATGTTATTGTACATGCATCTATTGAGTCCTCCAGTACCCTCCTCCAAAAGCCATCTTAGACATCTACAGAAGAGCTGATCTCCTTGGACCCCTTAATGGTGTGCAGAGTGAAATAAGAACACCTTGGGTAGGATTTGATCTATGAACATCCAAAAGAGGTCAGAAAAATTGTACCTTAGAAATGCTTACTCTTTTCCATTGAGTAAAAAAAAAAGAGTTTAGGGTAAATTATTCCTGCCTAGAGCTCTATACATAGGTGAAATATGCCCTGCCCCTCAGTGTTTGCCAGAGGAGGAGAAAAAGACAAATAAGGCCATTTAAGATAGAGGTAAAAGCTTTTTGGGTACTTCTACAACGTAAGTCAAACAGGCCCTCAGGCAGCCCTTGAGGTTTACTCTCTGTACTGACAGCAAGCTCACGTATAAGGCGTGGACCCAACTAGAACATACACTCCAAAGCCTGTGAGATCTCACATGCCTGAGCTTGTCCTGTGGCTCAGATTGCCACCATGCATGGCCAGACACACTCTGTGCCAGCTGAAGGGACAGGAGGTGGTCGTGGGGCACAGCACAGAGCTCTGTGCAGTACACTGGAGACTGCATGAAGGCATGGCCTGTAGCTCCCAGGCTGAACTGCTGATGGCCATAGGGAGAGGAGGCCACCATAGGGACTGATTTGCCTGGTGCAGGGATACATATCCACCTTTTTCTTCGGCCCCATGACATCCCTTGTAGTCAGGATTTATCCCAGTATCCTGGACTTAGGACTTGAATGCCCTCACATCCCAGCGACACCTCTAGAAGGGCACTGAAGGCTTCATAAACAGAGGACTCCAGTGCAGCTCTGGCTGTAGACGACTGTTCTGGTCAGCAGTGATGGTTTAATAAAAAGAGTTTGATCTCTATCAAATTTAATGCACAGAGCAGAGATTAAAGAAAAGTTGTTTTTTATAAAAAAGGAGAGTTTGTTTAGAGTGTTTTGAACATCTCAGTGTTTTTCCCTTCATTGCCAGTCTTCTAATGGTAGGAGAAAATTATCACACAAGCGGTGTTGCCAGCTCTGTCATTTTATCATGAGCCAGTGTTTGCTATTTTGCTTAAAACCCCAGCTCCTAGAAACAATGGATTATGTGAGAATCTCTCAGCTCTGACTTGAAAAACAAAGAAAATTTCTAGTGCTTTTGGTGTCAGAAAAATGGTTGAAACATGACCCTGATTATATCCTGAGAAATCCAAAACCATATTTGGAATTGATTACATTTTTATGTGCATGTTTTGAAGCCAACTGTGTGATTTTTCTTTTGGAGGGGGGCATCTGACTCATGATTTTTGAATGCTTGGGGAGTGGTGCTATTACATTGGGGATACCACTGTTGTTTCCAACTGTTGAATGATTTCTGACACAAAAAACTTTATCTGTAAAAAGTAGAGGACAGATCCTGCTTTAAAAATACATGGATCACACTTCTGTTTTGTTCCTGCTGAGCAGCAAAGGCACTGAGCAGATCCCGTACAATCCCTAAAGATGAATTGTAATGCTTTTTGGTATGCAGAGAGAATACCTGAGTTGACCACAACATAGGCTTGACCAAAAGGTCTAATCCCATGACTATTCAGTCACTTTCGGGATGGTGCTGAGCTTCTGGGGCTTTCGTACTTCCTAAGAAGCCCCCTCTGCACCATTCAGATTTGGGGCATTTCATAAAGACTGTGTAAAAGCTCCGCTTTGGCAGCGTAATTCATTGTCACGGTTAGGCAGCAGGGCTGCCTGAGGAAGCGGGTACGGTGTGAGTTGCTGCTATAGGATGCAGTGACTCACATTTACATGTCTTAGTTCTAAAAGAGGCTGAGAGCCAAATGTTTCGCATTGGACCCCTGCCTCTCAAAGTCTATGGCCAGCCCAAAGGAGGCTCTGTAAGCGTACAGTTCGGGTGAGACCTGGCCAGGGCTGAGCCTGTTGTGGCGCATCAGGTGTCAGAAAGCAATACCAGCCTTTGAGGGCAACAGTAACTATTCTTTGTTAGTGCGGCGTTTCTCAGTTTCTGGGTTTTAACAAAGGCAGATGATAGCAGTAGAGGACATGGCTAACGAGCCTGCTCCCTCTGGGAGTGCTGCAACACACACAGTGTCGGCACCTGGTAGGTGATGCCATTCACCATGATGCCAGTGTTTGTCCAGACCACATGGTCGGTCTGGCATTGCTGCCATGCATGCAAGCGCTACTAAACATCTTCTGTCTTTCATTTACTGGGGACATATCCTTACTTGAGCAAACCCTCTTCAGAATTAGCCATAAGACAAGGGTAAGGAGCATTTTCTTGCTGAGGGCTCCACAGGCCTTTCAGATTTATTTGGTGAGCCACGCATTTGCAAAAACACGTTCCGAGTGCTTGCCAGCAATAATGTGAAAAATCACACGCAGGCTATAGCTGTTCCAAAGGCCTAATACTCTTTCCCCCAATGTAATCAAAAGATACTTGCTGAGTCCAGGAGCTAAACTGTGTCCCTGATTACTTAATTTGATGAGGTTATGTATATGGCCCCATAATTAAATGAGGCTGGCAAGACTGGTGCTTGGTATAAAATTCATTACACTCTTGGAATGATTGTATCTAGGGGGAGTTTGAACTATGTTTTCCACTCTCACTCCCTTCTTTATGTACTTCTTTTGTTACTCCTTTTTATCTTTGTTGTTTTGGATAAAATTTTCAGAAGTTAATAAGCAGGAGGCACAAATTAGGAGCAAGATTGCTTAATCCGTGATTGCAAGATTTGGGATGTTTGTATTTTGCAGTGTGGCTAACAGTTGAGGTGCTGGTTGCATAGCACAGACCAAAAGCAGATCTGCTGGAAATGAGTGCCTGAAGACACTGTGTGGTGGATGAGGGTCCGAGCGGGTTGTGTCCCCTTTGTCCTCCTGATGGGGATCGGAAGAGAGGAGCGAGAGTGGCAGTGGCAGGAAGGGTACCCCCAGCCCTCAGTCGGTGCAGGAGGCTCACGGGTCTAGAGGCCAGCCAGGTGTCTCCCATTTAGGCACCTGACCCTGGGGTGGACTTGGGTCCTGATGTCACTGTGCATTGCCAGATTTACACTGACGCAGCCAGTGTGGGAAAAGCATCCCCTTGAAACACGTCTAGTTGTTCGTGGGCTGTGGACAAGTGAGTCCTGGCTGCCTTGAGTGGATTCACTGCTGTCTACTAAGGAACTAGTCATCTTGCACCTTTGCCTCAGTGGGATCATGAATACACTTGTGCTTTCTCTAGCTGTCTGCCTATTGTCAATAGCCGTATAGTTACCTAAAATGTTTTCAGATTCATTTATATCTCAGTGTTTCATTAAAATTGGCCAGCACATATAAGAATTAGGGGTTAAGGCTAAGCAGATGCAAGTGTTCACATGTAAGTACACATGGAGTAGGACCACATGTGCTTCTTTTCCTTAGAAAACAAAGCAAAAAAAATCCTACCCTAGTAAAAGAAGCGGCCAAGGAAAAATACAGTGCCTTATGTTAAGGAGAGCTTTGTGGTGGGACTTTCTGTTTCCAGGGTGCATGAGGGCCTCATCCTGACTTCCTCCACACAGTGTAATCCCACAGAGCACCAGCGGTGACTCAGCTCCTTTACCACTCACTGCGGGTGCTCTCTGTGGTGAATCCTCCCCACCCCTGTTTTTTTTTAAAATTACAGTTTTCTTCCTTAGCTTTTGGTATAGTGGACTACAGCAGGCACTTTGGTGTAGTGTCCTTTTTGAAACATGTCCAAGACCTGTTAAGCACCACATTCCATCAATGGAGACCACTAATATAATTTTAATTAATTTAATAACCCAAAGTCACAGTTTTACCTGATATATCTTCAGTAGTTCGTTAGCAAGCACACTGCTTCCACATTTGTAGCTGATGGCTGATATTGCTAGTATAGCTTCTTTCATTTCAATACTCAAGAAGAAAATTGTACATGTATTTAGGAGTGTAGTTAGCCATTTTGCAGGTATGAATGCAATCAACAATCCTTTCTACAACTGTTGAATCTGAGCCAATATTTAAGAAAACAAGCCATTGATAAGGACTTAGTGCAGCAAAAGTTATGGACTTCAGATGCAAGTGGGTGCCAGCACTAATGAATAGACCACATTATTCGTCTTCACTGATTTCTGTCTTGAGAAGGACATAAAGTGCTGAATGGAGATCCTGCAACAATCAGGTAAGTAGAGTAGATTGGCACCCCATCTAAAGTATAACATCCCTATCCAATCCCCACCCCCAAATGCACTTCTAGTTAGCAGAGGTTTAAGCGTGTATTTAAGGAAGTTTTTTTAAGATTTTGCTGCTTAAAAATGTTTTTTGCTGAATCAGAGAATGGATCTTTTAAGAGTGCTGTCTTCTCTGTGAGGCATATTCAAAATTGTAAATTAGAAAACTCTTTCTGTTGCTACTGTCTTTTGGAGAGATTCTATTCCTGCTCTGACATTTTTTGCTAATTAACTGACAATTAGCAGCTGAGGGGTTTACTCTTTATTATTTTGCCTGCTTTTCCCCTCTGTTAAATAAATGATCCAAGGTTAAACGTTATGGATCACACCTCTTTTGTTTGCCATTGTTGATGGATTGTTTTATACTCAGAATGGAAATGATTAAATCATATAAGAAAGGATCATGCTTGCTGCTTATTCTCTGGCATCATATATGGAAAAATATTGCAGTTGGTTGAATTGTCTAGTTGAAATTAGCCTTTAAAGGAAAACAAAACAGAAGGGAATTGTGCAAGTGGGTTCATTAGGGCTTTATCAGAACAAGGAGTGAGTGGTGAAGAGGGAGAAAAGATGACGGAGTTTGTGTTCCTGCAGATTAATTTATCAGTCTTTATGGGTACATGAAAAGAAAATTATGGCTACCTATAAAGGTCTAATTAGGGCATCTAGTGTAAATTCTCTGCAGCTAATCTGGTACAGTTCATAAAAAGCTAACAATAAAAACATAATGATGTGTTGCATTAAATGGGCAATCTTCAGCAAATGGGGCTAAATTAAAAAAGGTCTATTGGAAAAGTAGACTCTTTATAGGCCTTAAATTGAGGATAACTCATTAAATACACAGCGTGTTTTGCTGTTTAGCGCAATAGTGACTAATGTACAATAGATGTGCATTCCTGGGAATGTTTCTGGTCTTGGGAGCAAGTCAGAACTTTGGTAAAACCAGTGCAAGTCACACCATGAATGCTTGGGAATAGTTTCATTTTTTAATGCTTCTGCACAATTCTGAAGTTCATTATGCAGCCCGAGTCTTGCTGGTGAGCATTTCTTGGCGTAAGCTGTCCAAAGTGGGACAACTTCTGTGACCCAGCCTTTGTATTCAGGCCTGGAGGGTGGGCATTTGAGAGCTTGGCAAAGGTGTGAGTTAAAAATCTTGTGTAAAACCTCAGTTCTTCAGTAATTCATAATTACTGTTATTTGAGAGTGCAGAGAGTGCACTCTGAAAACTCATCTCTAGGAAGCCTCCAAATGTAAAGGCACTGTGAACAGAAAGGCAAATGAATTTATTCAGTGCTGTCAAAAAGATAATTTTCCTCACTCATTGCTTTGACCACACCATTGTCTTGTCTCGTGATTGACTTCCCCTTCTCACTCACACCAGACATAAGCTGCTTGTCTCTGCTTTAAAGGCTCTCTAGTTAGTCCCCACCTGCTCTGGTTCTGCTGCAGCTAATTGAATTTTTTAGTGGCCCCTTTGGCCACTAGTTGAGTGTTTGAGGAATTCAAAAGTGTTTGGGGAGGAATTTTTCAAATGTACCAAACATCAAGTAAATGGTCTCCCTTTGCCTTCAAACCGTCTGTAAAACTGTCATGGGCAGATGCTTAGACAGAGCTGAACAACCATGAGGGAGCCAAGCCAGCTTCCCACTTTGCTGGCCATGGTGGTTTCCTGCTTGTCCTGCCTCTGCTGTCCTCAGCTAGCCTGCATTCAACAGGCTCACCCACCCTTTACGGTAGTGAGAGGGGAACAATTTCTGGGAGGCTGCTGCTCTGTGATCAGCTTTCTTATACGATAACGTAACATAAAACCCAATAAAAAATGCATAAGGAAAGGCAGGAGTTCATGAGGATGGGGATGCTTTCAGGGTGTGTAAGAGCTGCGAGTCCTGGGGCCTCAGTGAAACCTTTGAGAGAAAGCGGCTCCATTCTCACGTCCCTGAGCGATACAGGAAGAACATGAAAAACTGCAGAGTTCAAGCAGACCATAGAGGTGATAGTTTCCTCCCCAAACCTTTCACTGCATACACAAATACAGTGATCAGCTTGCTACATGGTATAAAACTATGGGTGAGTACATTTTTGGGGAAAAAAAAAGAAAGTGGCAGAGTTTTGTGCATAAATTAGCCAGATGTTAACCTTTTCTGTGTAAAAGAAAAAGACCTAGCAATTATGTTTACATCCACATCTTAGTAAGCCATTTTAGCAGAGGTCTCTGTTTACTTGGTGCGACTGCCAACTTAGAGAATTTTTAGGTTGCAGACGATTGGTCTAATTGGTTGTAAAATAAACTATTTCAAAGACCTGGCACTCCTTACATCTGCCGCTCTTGGCCTAATGTGTTTGTGATGTATTTGCTGGTAGAGAAAAATGTTGCTGGACGTGTGCGTATTGGAAAGCTGTAAATTGTTTTTCCTTTCTTTTGTTTCTGTTTATCTTGGTTTGCAAATATTAAGCAGACACAGTTCTCAATATGGACAAATGTGCTGCAAAATGCCACTCAGCTGAGGAGATCATAGCTGCTTTTCAGTCATTAAAAGCAGATGCAGAGGAATAAGCAGCACAGCTAATTTCAGAATGAAGGTTTGCAGCGGATGCATAAGCCCTGGTGAGTAGAGGTTTAGGTAACAGAACTGCTGATGTGTTTGAATACATATAGCAACATTCCCAGAGACAAGGAGGGTTGTAGGTTGGCACGCTCATCAAAATAATAACCTGCAGGTCTGAGAGAGTGCCTGTTAAATGCCACGTAGCTCAATTCTTACAGTTATACTGTTGACAAGCATGGAGTTTCTTGTGTGTTTGGGTTGGCCTGAAGAGAGAATTTGTCCATACAGGTCGTGGATGAGCATGAGCTCTGGGAACTTTGGTGAAGAGAGGCTTTTCTCTCCTTCTGCGGAAGGGCTGGGCCAATTTTTTTCTTTTTTTTTTTCCTTTTTT